>CAXHKU010000177.1:0-136000 GCA_964017125.1 Flabesymbios commensalis
TGAACCAGGCGTTGGCACGATGCCGGTCCACCACCTTGGGATGCTGGACCGGCATCGCGCCAACTACAACAAGCAAGACACAGTGTTGGCCTAATTATTGTACCATCTGAATACAGCCCACATCATTGCTTCGGTGTCCCGAGTCGGTACAACGCTGGACCACCATCTCCAGATGCTGGCCCAGCGTCGCACGAACGATTGTGCTATGCTACCTGTACTTTGACCCAACTCCAACAATTCCTGACCGCTCCGTCCTGCAATAGGACCACAGCGCTGGTTCAATGCTACTAGTTCGCATTATGAATAAGATGTTGACCCAACATTGGGTCAATGCTTACAACTCGTTTCATTTATATTTAAATATGCTATTTTTCCGGTTGACCTCTCGGATTAATCCTAGCTGTGAAACAGACGCTGTCTTGATTACAGCAAACAAATTAAAACGTGATGACAGCCGTGCATGGTTTTGACATTAGGTAATGGTGTGCTGTGGTATTGTAAAAATGTAAGCTGCATTATTAGGCTAAGCCTACACTCATTATATGGCCCTATGGTAGGTCTACTCTATACTCAGTGCTCTGTCTCCGACGGCAGTACATAATATTTTTTTTATGTTGCTATAGCATAGGGCTATATAGGGGCCTAGGCCGTTATGACTGATAAAAATCTTGAAAATAATGTTTTCATTTTCATATTAATATCTAAATGTAATTAATAATACATGTACCATATTGTACAATAATCTTGGTTCATAGGCCTACCGTACCGGGCCCCGGGGGTAGGCCCACTTTATTGCAAATACTTGTAAAGTGGCAGTTCAGCACCTTCTAGCTCCAAGGGGATAATATGTGACTATGCGGCCACTATGTAACAATGATGATATATAAGTACCAGATATAGGCCTACATTCCGCATTCACGAAATGCTCTGTGGTGCCACTGGAAACTATTATGTTGCTATGCGGGGTATAAGTACCAGATAAATATTTAAAAAATATGAAGCGCTCTTATTTGAACAATGCTCGGATTCCCCCACCGTTGGACAGATCAAAATGGGAAAACATATTTCTGTGATATTTATAGTCACATAGCCTCAGGGCCGCCCCAGTCTACATAGATTAGCCTAGTTTAATACAAAGCTGAAACCAACCATCCTAACGCACGCTAAGATCAAAATGGTAAATTGTGTTGTTGAAAGTCGCTACGACATCAGCATGCGGAACTTGTAATTATGGCACGCGCGCGGGCCATCTTACTGCAATAGCTCTACCCTGCCAGTCAATTCGGCCCCGAAAAATGCTAGAAAATGCCAGTTCTGGCGTGCCACTTGGAAGCTACGTACACCTCCTCAATATTGACTATAACCAGGGATATAACCAAAGAGCACTTTGATATAAACACAAACTTATATTAAAGTACTGAGTAGACCCTCTAGACACATATGGCCGTATAGTAATCAGGTAATCGTATGCCCGAACTATAGCGCTGATCAGCTTTAATCGCCGGTCCCAGTCGCCGCGGTCTACCTGGCTAGCCCAACGCTAGTTTTTTAACACGAAGTTTAGGCCTATTAACACGGTGTGGTGGAACTAACTAAAACATTGTGTTATAAAAAAAATAACCCGTATGCGTTATCTATGTTAAAGGGACCCCTTGGGATGAGACATTTTCAATGTTGTCAATTTTGAAAATTTAATTTATATGAAGCTATATAGCCTACTGATCTAAAAATACAAAAAAGTCAAAAAACAATTTTAAAGCACCGAAAAAGAGTGAAATAGTTATATGTGCAGGTCGTATATTGCCATGTAAACAAAACAAGTCAGCAATATACAGCACTTTACACCACATATTCGCACGTCTTGGAGGTGGGGGGGGGGGGGGATACACCTGCAGCACTGATTGTCTGCCCAACGCTGGACAGACGGCATCACCATGTGGCCCAATGCTGTAGGAACATTTAACCGTCCTTTAGCAGGTGTTTATGTATACAAAAAGTTTGCTTGGGTTTTAAGGGGATTCTTAGAAATGTTGATAAAAAATATTTTTAAAAATGTAAAAACTATGAAAAAAATAAAACCATGATCTGGGGGATACACTGCTTCATTACAAAACTAAAAACGAAAATTGATGTCATCCCAAGGAGCTGCTTTAACAAACCATCGGGTCAAATCCTGAACCAGTATTTTAGTGCCATATAGGCTACACTTTGGGGAATTCCCGTCGCTGCAATCAGCAGTGACAAAGTGAAACTGTCTGCTGGCCCAGTGTTGTCTAATTATACGACTGGTAGGCATCAGTGACGCTGGCCTCCCATTTACACAACACTGGCCCAACATCTCGTGTAAGTTGGTCCGCATTAGAACTATCAATTCATCGGGCCGTATGCACCCACAGGAGGCTTGGACAAACCCCAGAGGTGTGGTGGGGGTAAATTTGAAAACGCAATACCCTGTATAGGGGCCTATGCACCACGAGGGGTAAATCAATGTCACATGGGGGTAAAATTGACCAATTGCGGGGTTAAATTTATTAGGGACCAGGGGTAAATGTGCAGATGAATTGATGATGAATATATCATTGTAATTATATTAGAAAATCACAAAAAAAAAACATTTTATAATTATTGTATTTTTCAATCTCGCGTAGGCCCTACTTTGTGCATGATCACCAAAGTGCTAGGAAGACGTGTTTGTTATAGCTTTATTCTTGTAATATTTAAAAACTGCTATTAAATACAGGTAGGGGCCTACAGCGTGTTTTGCATAATTATTAAATAAAAAATAAATTAAACTGAATGCATTTATTAACAACACAAAACTCCCACCACAAGGCCTACTAGGACAAAAGATGGCGGCCATGCATGCGTACGTTCAAGTTTTGAGAGTGTTTATATAATATATTATGACATCAATTAACAGCTCCTTATCCTAAATGTGCATGTGTTTAATGTTTTAATCAATGTTCAATGTTTAACATCCCGATATATATATGCAAGAATAATATGAAAAATAATGTGAAAAAATAAGGTCGGAAATTAGTAAACTCAGATGAAACAAACAGGCATTGTTTTTTTCGAAGTTGGAATTTTCCTATAATGTATCTTAAGTGTCATTTAAAATTAAACGAGCAAAATACAGTTACAAGTTACCGTAAAAATTGCCAAACGATGCAAAACGTGTGTAACTGGATTAGATTACATAGGCCTACGTTTATTATATACAAAATGAACAGTTTATATTTGATTGATTTTCCTATTTTTTTTCATTGCAATAGCTAACTTTTTTCTGACTTTTCTCGAGAACATATTAAAGATCGAAGTCGACAGTGACATTTATTATAAACGTCATTTTTATGGGAGAAATATTTTTTTAAATAAATAATTGAAACAAACATTTCAAGGCATAACAATAGCACATATATAATCATCTCTCCAATATAAAAAAAATACTTGGATTGAATGCCTAAATGTAACTAATTAAAATCACTATCAAATAAATAATAAAATGCATGGTTATATATTAATTATAATTAATTGTAGTTATCAACATATACAATGTCACAATAGCTGTTATGTCATATTGCTTTCACATTGCACATTATTTACATTAATTATTACATGATTGCTGTATTTTCGAGTTCATGATCAAGTTATGGCGGACATAGGCGTACAATTGGATATTCTAATGCATCATTAAAGGGACTGGCCCAGGCTAAAATCATCAAAAAATCAGTGATTTTATTTCGGGTTCTTAATATGACCATATGATGTAAACATGTACATAGACTAGAACTGCAAATTTTTATAATTTTTGTGCTGCGCATTCATCAGTTAGACTAGATATAGAGACGAAATTCCCGCATTTCCTATTTTTGACATGGTTGTCAATAATTAGAAATCAGGAATTTCGTCTCTATATCTAGCCTAACTGGTGAATGCGCAGCACAAAAATTATAAAAAATTGCAGTTCTAGTCTATGTACATGTTTACATCATATGGTCATATTAAGAACCCGAAATAAAATCACCGAATTTTTGAAGATTTTAGCGTGGGCCAATCCCTTTAAGATTTTTGTATCAGTTTAGCCGTGTCTATTTCTATTATTTCGTTAACCATAATCATGTTAACGCGTTGTGGTATGAGGCATGAACGATGCAGATCATTTAGGCCTATAGACAGGTGGCAAAATTTCACATTTATCATGCAGGGTGGACAAAAACAAAATGGCCGCCATTGCGAAAAGTTAGGTATTTTTCGTATGGTTGTTAACCATTGAAAATAACACTTCATAATCACATTTTCTTTTTTAAATTATATTAGTAGTGACCTATAATCTGTACAGATGGTTATAAAGTGCAGAATATAAAATTTTGAAAATTTGCGAATTCCACACTTCGCGAAAAGTTACAAAATCTGAAATTCGCCAATATTCAAACACGCGAAAAAACCCAGATTTACAGTATATGTCGTTTCTGACTAACTTTGCGACGCAAAATCCATTTCTGACATCAATACTAATCTTAGGTGTCTAATGGTAAGCATCTGTGACCTTACAACCCTTATTATATGACCTTCAAACACCATACCAAAGTACAAAAAAATACCAGTAGTTGTCATAGTGAAAATAAAACTTGTACAAAAGTAGTCCAATAGTTGTGTGATATATCGTTTCTGACTTATTGTGACGTTGAATCAATTTCTGGCATCAATAATATCATTTTAGGTATGAGTTATCGATAAAAAATGAGTTGTCATGTGTCACTTTAGATGAATTTGGTGACTGTGAACCTATTTGTGGACATAAAAATACAATTGGAGTCCTCAGGGTCTTGCAAACTCAAAATGGCCATAGATAGAATTCACAATATGAAAATATGAATGCAATCGTTTCTTATAGTTTCATATCTGGGGAATGCAATAGCTTACCAATGACACTTTATTTACTAAAACTAGATAGCATGATAACAATGTGTTCACTCATTTAGTGGCGTGTAGCCTTTGTACTATCATCACTTCCCTCTTATCGTGTTCCGTGTTCGGGTTATGACGCTGGGACAGCATTAAACCAACATTGATTCAGCTGCGTGTGTTTTTTGCAGGAGCGCTTCCAGCATGGTAATTAAAATTGAAATGCTTTTTGGATAACTTTTTGGTCAAGACCTATGCTCCTGCAATGCTCGTGCAAACAAATATGAAACAAATATTCCAAATTATGCTCAGTGTGTAAGCTATTTTTTTTAGATAAATGTACACCCAAAGTTTTCGAGGAAGAACATACTTTCACAAGTGACTAGTTGCAGGCCTGTTCATGTTGCTGGATTATAAATAAATAGCAAAGTTGTCTACAT
Source organism: Flabesymbios commensalis (assembly GCA_964017125.1). Taxonomy (NCBI): domain Eukaryota; kingdom Metazoa; phylum Annelida; class Polychaeta; order Terebellida; family Flabelligeridae; genus Flabesymbios; species Flabesymbios commensalis. The sequence continues at coordinate 5,349 of CAXHKU010000177.1, forward strand.
ATATAAGCAGGTCTACATATACCAGCAGGTATCGAATTTTCAATACCTGCTGGTAAAGCCTTGACTTGTTAATTTTTATTGTAAATATATTTGGCGACACAATGCTTCCTTGTGGGACACGTTCCTCTTGCGTATACAGTGTTATCTAATCCGACTTTACATTTTCTCCCTTTTTAAAAAACTATTTGTGGCCTTTTGTGGATCAAGAAATATTTCAACTGTGTGATGATTTTCTTACAAAACCTCCACGAATATACGTCTTCAACCCAACCAAGTGATATGTGGTGCTTTCACCTTTATGAAACCCGCAGTAGTATTTAATAATGATTTATACTGAGACAACATCAAGGAAGGTTTCTTGGAATCCGCTCAAGTAGTATGGCCGGACTCATGGAGGCTGCATATACGCTTGGATGGTTGTTGTAGACTAAGTGATTATGTACCATGCAGCATGCAACAGACGTAACAACTTCCTAGTGAGCTGCTAAGGTGGCCTCAAAATTCTTATTACCTCACTGGAAGCGCTGCCGGAAAACACCCAAAATAGAACCCAAGTAGAACCAATGTTGTTTTAATGCTGTCCCAGCGTCGCAACTCCACGGCTCCAGCAAGCACAATAAAGGAGAATGTGATGATGGTACGTATGCTACATGCCTCTAATAGAGCGAACATATTGTGAGCGACAGATTATTAGTCGGGGCTGTTAGGGATATTTTCGGACAAATTCTTCCAAAGCTATAAAATTTGGCACAGATATAAACAGATTAAACTCTTTCGATTTGCGATGGATGCCAAGACGGGAATCGCTCAGGGCCAAGTGATTTTTTTTTTTTTATTTAAATAATTGGATTTGTTCACAATTATTAAACAAAAAAGACAATTTTGCAAAAAATTGCTTGAAAATAATTATGTTTCATACTACACAAGACGTGGCTGGACATAAGGTGTCACCCGGAAGGGGAATTTAAACTATTATTATTTTCACATAGCTGAACTATTCAGGGGCCAGAATCAACCTGTTGATCAGGTAACTGCCGCTGCTATACTGAAATATGGCCAAACATGTACATGACCTATGTGCGATTTTGGTCCGATTTTGGTCAGATTTCGAGCTATATCAATATATTTGATATCAATGGAAAGCTACTTTCACATGTTTTAGAACTATTGTTGACTCAAAATAACCCATCTGGAATAAAAATAATGAGCTATTTCAAAATAGTACACACTTTTTTGCTTGGACTCAAAATATGTGCATTTTTCTGCCGGCTTGGGAAAATTGACCGTCTTTCACATTTTAGCCCAATGGAAACCCAAATTGAAAAATGTAGCAACATTTTTGATAGCAGCTGAAAGTCACTATCAAGGGCTTTAGCGTGGATACATAATAGTTTATTTCTGTTAAATATGAATGTTCAATAAAGCGCTAAGTTTGTATTTTATCCTTCCATTTGAATAATTTACTACGTTGTTTAGTGTATACCAACAGGACTTCATCTCGCTCATGTTAACTTTTTATGATTATTGTTACGTTTAAATTTTTTGGAGCCATTTTTTAAAACTGCTCCTGATTACTGAAGATGAGATCACAGCCAAAATTATCTTAACCACTACAAAAGTGCTCTTGACCACTAACAAAGTGATCACAGCCACTTTAAAAATTATCTGAGCCACTACAAATGTGAGCTTGGCCACTAACAAACTGGTGTCAGCCACTAAAAATGATCTTAACCACTACAAAGTCAACTTGGCCACCGAATAAGTGATCAAAGCCAAACCACAACAAAATTATCTTAACCACTAAAGAAGTGATAACAGCCACTTAAAATGTTATCTCAGCCACCACAAAGGTGATCTTGGCCACTAACAAAATGGTGTCAGCCATTAAATAGATTATCTAAGCCAATACAAAGTGATCTTGGCCACCGAAGAAGTGATCACAGCCACTATAAAAATTACCTAAGCCACCACAAAAGTGATCTTGACCACTAAATAGGTGATTAGAACGACTTTAAAATTTATCTCAGCCATTACAAACGTGATCTTGGCCACTGAAGAAGTGGTCGCAGCCACATTAAAAATATCTAAACCACCACAAAATTGATCTTGATCACTAAATAAATTATTACAACCACTTTAAAATTTAGGTGATCTTGGCCACTGGAGAAGTGATAACAGCCACTTTAAAAGTTATATCGGCCATTACAAAGGTGATTGTGGCCTCAAACAAATTAGTGTCAATCACTGAAAAAAAATATCTAAGCCACTACAAAGTGATTTTGGCCACTGAAGAAGTGATCACAGCCACTTGAAAAGTAATCTCAGTCGCCAAATATGTGATCTTGCCCCTAAAAAGTGATCTCGGTCACTACAAAAGCGATTTGGGCCACTAAAGCATTCATAGCAACTTTAAAAGTCATCTCAGCCACCACGCGGGTGAACTTACCCACAAAAAATGATCTTGTCCACTGAAGAAGTGAGCAGAGCAACTTTGTAGTAGCTGAGACAACATTTAAAGTGGCTGTGACCACTTCTTCAGTGGTCAAGATCACTTTTGAAATAATCAACAACATTTCCCGAATTTCAAGTGAGTATTTCAAAAGTAAGAACATTTGACATACAACAAAATTCTGAGAATAAAACGCAAAGACGGTAAAATGGTTAATGGGTTTATGAAAGGGCGTCATAATTAAAAAAATGTACTACACGTCAATTAGCCCAACTTTTTAACTTTAAAATATTTTAAGGATATATGGCTAATGACTAGAAAATAGTGTTCCCAAAATCTCATGAAAATAGCCTGGGAATTGACAGGGTAATCAACGAAAAGCTAACTTTCATTTTAGACCATCCTCCACCGTAGGACAGGCTGTACTATAGATTACTCTGGCTCACACATGTATTGGCAGCCTACACATATAGGCTACATTTTTAGAGAAGGATAATATTGCAATAATTATATGAATCAAGTTTGGATATTGACCATGCTAAGCCATATATATTAGCCAATATATATTGGCAACAGGGATCTCTATTTATATTGACATTCTGATATAATTAATGTATATGTCTAAAAAAAATCGAAATCTTGCAGTTATTTGACATAATCTGGACGGATCATTCAAGATTTGAGAAAGAAAACAAAATCCCCAGCGCCCAGAGCAAAAACTAAACGATACCAACGTACACTGATCTCACACGGCCAGGTCCACTGGCAATGACATAAAATATTTATTTTTAAACTGTTTCTATTGAAAACACGTGATCGGTATAATTTATTACACATTTAATAATACGTAAATAATTGTAGTGCTAAATAGTTTTACTTCTTCATGCTACGTTGTAATATAATTAAAGGGACTGGCCCACGCTAAAATCATCAAAAAATCGGTGATTTTATTTCGGGTTCTTAATATGACCATATGATGTAAACATGTACATAGACTAGAACTGCAAATTTTTATAATTTTTGTGCTGCGCATTCACCAGTTAGGCTAGATATAGAGCCGAAATTCCTGATTTGTAATTATTGACAACCATGTCAAAAATAGGAAATGCGGGAATTTCGTCTCTATATCTAGTCTAACTGATGAATGCGCAGCACAAAAATTATAAAAATTTGCAGTTCTAGTCTATGTACATGTTTACATCATATGGTCATATTAAGAACCCGAAATAAAATCACCGATTTTTTGATGATTTTAGCCTGGGCCAGTCCCTTTAAACTTTGCCAATAAACGTTATTAATATGTATGGCGCATATGCTATAAAAAAACAATTAATTACATGTTAATTACAAAATTACATGTTTGTCACTAGGGCATAGAACTCAAATTTTGACAATAATGTGTGGAAAATTGCAATAAATTAGGATGTTCGCGTGGTTCCAGTGACAAGTACTCCCGTATCGTATCATTCATAATTTCTGGTATGAACTTTATTGACGTCAAAGTACAAAATCAATAATGTTCAATAATAAATTTAATCACTGATACTGTTTATTTATTATTGGTGGACCTGATCATATAATTGTGATCTTATAATTGTTGTACTTGCGTTGAAATGATTGAAAAACGTGCAGTTATTTGACATAGTATGAAAAGATCATGATAATTAAGCGTTGTGCAAATAAATCACATAAAAATGTGACACTTTGGGGAGAAATCAATCAAAACTTATGAAAAACAATACAGATCAATAATTATGCTTCTCAGTAGCGAGTTTTATTCCGTGTAATTTTAATTATTATATTGCTTAATTCTGATATTTCTGATATCTAGTGGTGGCCATTTTGGATTTAGCCCCTACGGTGGCGCAAGGAGATGCCTTTCTTGGCATCCACCCAAAATCGATCAAGTAGGGTTCTGTCGATATCTGGGCCAAATTTGGTGGCTTTGGAACAATTTGCCCCAAACGGTCCATTTATTGCCCTAACAGCCCCGACTATATCAAATTTTATTCAATAAAATACTATTGCAAGGTATTGCATTTCGAACATATGAGAACATAAGAAACCAGTGTTCCATCTAGAATTCAGAAAGTGGCACCTATCATTGTGGGCACATAGTCATGCACGCCGGGCACCCAGTTAGACATTTCCAGTACCCCCCTCCCCCCACCCCCGCCTGCAAGTTAAAATTATAATCATTACCAGTGTCATTGTGACGATCACTGTGAACACACATCCACTCCTCAGGTGTTAGTTACATCATAGGTATGAATGCCAAGTATGATCGTTATCAAGGTGTTTAATCAGTCACAATGACCAGGGTGGGTTTGAGTTGGACTTGACAATAGTTGAAAGGGGCATGGCGCCTTTTCAATAGATGATGGGCAACATGGCGCTCATGAAAAGCAACGTGGCGCTCATGAAGGACACCATTGAGCAACACCCTGTTAGAAATGGTTAGATGAAACACTGATAAACGTTTGTATTCATATTTTCATTCTATCCACAAGCCAAGTTGAAATTTTATCTAGATCAATTTTGGATTTGAAAGATCCTGAGGACTCCCATTGTAGCCTACTTGTATGCCCTCAAATTGATTCACAGTCACCAAATTCACTTAAAATGACACATTACAGCTAATGTTTATCGGATAACTGATACCTAGAATGACATTATTGATACTAGCGCTACGAAGTTGGTCACATCACATGTAACTATTGAACTACCAGTAAAACTTGTATTTCACTGTAACCGATTGTGATGATCATGTTTTATAATAATAATAATAATAATAATAATAACAATAATTTTTATTTATAGAGGGTTGCTCATTGAGCTTTCGCTTATCTGCCATGAGGCCCTCTTCAAAATGGTACATAGTGTTCAAAATAACATATCATACAAATATAGATTAGCAATAAAATAGATTATTACAAATATGAGCAATATAAAGAAGGTCAAAAATATACATAGTATAAATACATATAAGCATTCACATAGTAGGAATATAATATAACTATTTTATACATCGATATATTCAGTAAGTTTATCACAGTTAAGGCCAGATAAAAAATTGAAGACTTTTGACTGAAAAACAGAAAGAGAAATTGCTTGTCTTGTTTCGCTGTTCAGGTTATTCCACAATTTAGGGCCATTAAAAGATAAACTCCTGTAGCGTTTTTTTCGGAACATCTGAGCGACTTTTGTTTGAAGACCTTAAATTATAACGCTTTGAATCTAGTTTGATGCTAAACATGTCATATAAATATTCAAGAGAAATTTTGTGAATGCACTTCTAAACTAAGCTAACTTGGTGGTATTTAACAATATCAGAGAACGGGATCAATTTCAATTCTTTAAATAAATTAGCGCTTGGTGTGAAAAAGTCGGCCTCTAAAATTAATCTTGCAGCCATTGTTTAGAGTCTTACAATTATCTTTATATTTTCTATTGAACAATTACCTCATATACTGCAACAATACTCCAAGTATGGCTTTATGTAAAAGTTATAAAATAAAATCCGAGTATCTTTATGTAGAAAATGCCGAATACGCTTCAGGAGGAATAATTTATATATCACTATTTTTTTTACATGTGATACCTGAACATCCCATGTCTATGAACTATCTATGTGAATGCCAAGTAATTTGGTATTGCTTATTTGCTCAATTGGGGTATTATCAATAAGTAATTTAATGTATTTTTCTGATTCACCTATTCGGCTTAATTTTTGCCTGGATCCAATAAGCATTATTTTTGTCTTTTCTATGCTCATTTTCATTCTGTTAATTTCACACCACTGGTTAACCGAGGTCGCCTTTATTTGTAATTTAGAAGAAATATTCTGAATATTTTTGCTCGTATGATGATCTGTAGCGTCATCGGCAAATAGGGACATGTTTCCCAATGCTGGATTTAAAAGTATGTCATTTATAAATAAAATGAAAAACAAAGGCCCCAGGACAGAGCTTTGGGGAACACCGGATTTGTTTCCTAAAGGATCAGACAAAATTCCGTCTATGTCAACTTTTTGACTACGGTTCAATAGATAGGAAGTAAACCAATTTAGGGCATTTGTAGTGCAACGATATATTTCTAGTTTTTGTAATAATAATGAGTGATCTACCAAGTCAAATGCCTTGCAAAGATATACCATCAGAACACCAGTTAATTCACCGTTATTCATTGCTTCCAGCCATTCTTCTGTCAGTAGGGTTAAGGCGGTTTGACCCTCGTTTGGCTTATAGTTATAAATTGAGGTCCAGAAATGGGTTCCACGCTCCAAAATTAGTCAGAAATGACATATCACACTTGATTATCGGATTACTATTTAAAAATCTTCTTTTTTCAAAATATTCGCTGGCGGCCATCTTGGATTTTTTCCGTTTTTGGCCAAACGCGACATAGGATTTATTGGGAATTTTAGGCGAGGGATATATGGCTATTTGAGGATACTCAGTTAAATTTTCAGCTCTGACACCCACATTTCTACCCCACATTTAGTCCATACGTCGATTTTTCATGAGTTGACGGCGGCCATTTTGAAGTGATAATTAAAAATGCTCAAAGGTGCCAGTCTGGGATGCTTGCTCATATCAATGGATACATACCATGCATCAATAATCCGCAAAAAAGTTTTATATACCCATTTGCAAGGTGCCACCCTTAGCGACATGACTATATAGATAAGTTCTTAAGGCTGAAAATGACCGCCATTTTGTTTTTGCTATATTTCTGTAATAAACGATTTATTTTTTTGTCATCCGCTTAAAATGTAGTGTAATAGGTAGTAGATACTGGCTGATATGATTACCAACCCCTAGCATTCCGTCCATACTACACTGCTTATTTGGCCCCTTTTGAAATATTGCCACCTGTCTACTACTGTAGTAGTAGTTCTTGTTGGACAGCAAAACATTTGGAATTCCCCATCAAAGAGTCAATACAGTAAATAACTACGGGGTAAATTATATAACCATGGAGGTTTGTACCCCCGTGTTTTCCCGAGGTGGTGCATACGAGGTAAATGCGCAGGAAAATCCCACAGGTTGAAACCACTAGGGTTTAATAAAACCCCAGAGGTAAATACCTCTGTGGTATCATTCACCCCCACCGGGGTGAATAGAAGTTGGTGCATACGGCCCCAATGTTTTGCTGTCCAACAAGAACTATTACTTCAGTATAAACATGATAAATGTAATGGTGACAGGTCAGCATCATCCATGCCTCATACTACAACGTCAACATGATTAGGTTTAACAAATAATAGAAATAGACACCGCTAAAGATGATAAAAAATCTTAGTGATATATAAGAATATCTAATTGTAGCCCTATTTCCGCCATAAATAGACCACGAAAATACAGCAATTATGCAATAATTATTGCAAATAACCACAATGTGAAGGCGATATGACATAATAACTATTGTGACATTGTAAATGTTGATAACTACAATTAAATATAATTAATCTATAACCATGCATCTCATTATTTATTTAACAGTCATTTTAATTAGTTATATTTATACATTCAAAGCAATTATTTTTAACTGGAGAGATGATTATATATTTGCTATTTTTATTCCTTTAATTTTTTGTTTAAATTATTTATTAAAAAACATATTTCCCCCATAAAAAATACCTTTATTATACACGTCCCTGTAAGTGTCGGATACGACCCTTTAATCGGCAGACACAGTTCTACAAATGTTAATTTTAATGTTAAATGATTATTACTCTTTGGTACTAATATAAATGAATTTGAATTGAGTAGCGTGTTTTGACACCAGAAAATCTGAACTACTGAAACATTGAGCACATGCACATTTAGGATAAGGAGCTGTAATCGATGTCATAACATGTTATAGAAACTCTTTCAAAACTTGAACGTACGCAGACATCATTTCTCATAGAAGAGAGAATTTTGTGTTGTTAATAAATTAATTAAGTTTAATTGCTTTTTTATTTAATAATTATGCAAAACACGCTTTATCTGAACTTAATAGCACTTATAAATGTTACAAGAGTGAAGCTATAACAAACACGTCTTCTCAGCACTTAGGTGATCATGCACAGAATACGCGAGATTGACAAATACAATAATTGAAAATGGTACATGCGATTTTATAACATAATTACAATGATTTATTCATCAATATTATGTATCTGCTATGCATTCACATGCGATCTTGATCATAATAATATCGTCGTTTTCCCCTCGCTCTGCCCGTTTACCCCTGGTCCCTAGTAGGAGTAAATTTTACCCCGCAATTCTGGCCAAATTCCCCCCATGCGACATTCACCCCCACGTGGTGCATGCGAGGTATTTCGTTTTTCATATTACCCCCACGATACCAGGCCTCTGGTGTTTGTCCAAGCCTCCGGTCGGTGCATACTGCGACTGGGGGTAGGCCTAATATAACCCTTGTCCTGTCCTGCTGAATTGTTAGCTGGTATTTTACGAAATAACATTTGACAAGGCTATCTACATGTATGCTGTCGTCAAAATGTAAATATAAAAATGGTACATTTTAATCTTGAATAGGGTCTAGTTCAGAGAGTAAATATGTCAAGCTGATATTGTTCCTTGGTGACCACCGCAAATTATTTTTTATAGGCCACAAGGTCGTAAGCGGAAGGCTTTTTCAGCCAGAAGAGTGTAAGCTTTTTCTAATGCATTGATCACATTTCACAAAGGGGCCTTCCCGGGCAGTTCCCGGGCTGTTTTTGGCCGTTTTTTGGCCTTACCGCACCCCGATCGGGTTCCGTTCATTTGTTTCACCCCGCGCAGGCCGGGGCTACTTTTAATACTAACTTAAAAGTAACCCGGGCCCCGGCGAGAAATAAACCACGGTTCAAGCCCGTAATCTGCCCGGCAGGGGCTCGGCGGGGCACCTGTCGGGATCCGCCAGGGACACGGGGACAATTTTTGAAGAAAAACACGCAGGATACCCGCCCGGGCCCCTACGGGACCCGGGCGGGAGCCTGTGGGGTCCTGACTTGGCTTGTAGGGGACCCGGGCGGTGTCCCGCCGGTGCCTTTGCGATGTCCGAGCGGGTCCCGGTCGGGACGACCCTTGTCGGGACCCTTGTATAATCTCCAGGGGGATACACAGCTACTGAGAGACGAATTTATCAATGTTCAATCAATCAATCCATCTATAAATCAATCAAACAATATAGGCTACTCATTTTACAAACTGTGTTTGTAACTTGAATCAACTTGCATCACAAAATATATACAAATAACCCAGTCTTTAAATTGTGCTTACATTTGCCTACTAACATCTGTTTATCTAATAGATAAGTCGAGTAAAAAAAGACATTACACAACCTGTTTTTTAGTAATAATTTAAAAAATTCTTCCATATAGGGGCATAATACTTTTCTCAATTGAAGGACCAACACGCTGGACCAGCCACGGATCCATCCTGATTAAAGTTTTGAAGTATTCGTGGTGTTAGACCCTGTAAAAGGGTCTTGTATTACCTGTAACGGGCTTTTAGAGCCAACCAGGTTCGAACCCACCACATTCGTTTTGCGGGATTTAATTTTTCTATGTTTCTTGCTCTAGGAGCAATGCAACAAGGCCAACGTTGTAACGGTCTCGGGCTGTTGCAAGCCTAATATAAGCCTGAGGCCGGCTAAATGAATAATGTCACCAGTGTGAATATTGCTTTGCGTCGCTTTCTGCACAATAATGACAATATTTCCATATAAAGAAGCCCAAAGTCGGGACTATACTCTACTCATATTGAATGACTTCAAGGGCTCTGTATAGTGCACAGTACCACAGATAGCACTCGAGACCTTTGAACAGTTTGGTACACTGTATATTCACAAACTCGATGACGAACACCCCACCGACCGGGATTCGAACCAAGTACCTCTGCGTTTCGAGCCACGGCTGGACCGAATGAGCCATCGAGGCCGGCCAGTATTATATTGTCAGCAGGTTGCATCTCCTAGAGAATGTGTTTTAATATAAAACACAATTGATTGGGACACGCCCCTATAGGCTATATACCATTGCCGTGACCCGTGAGAGGCCCTACAGGAACCCTGCCGATGCCCTGCCGGTGCCCGCCCGATATCCCTTACACTTTACGGCTCCGGCCGGATCCCGTGAGGGATACCTGCGAGCCTCTCCCGAACCCCGGTAAGGTTTTCAGAGAAATGAGGCCCACCGGGACCCGCCAGGGCTCCGGCAGAGTATCTGTAAAACGAGATTTGATCATGACCACAGGGGCCCGCCAGGCATTATGCCCCAGTCACACTGTACGGTTGGGCCGTCCCGGCGGCTCTGGAGGACCCCGGATGCCGAACCGAGATGAACCTCGGTCAGCCGGGAATTGAGCCTGGCCGACATCGGGATGATCCGGGATCACCGTGGGCATCCTGGATGCGCCGGGGTGTCTCGAAAAAAAGTTTTGAAATGTTCAAAACTTTCGTGGCCCGTCCCGGATCTCCCCCGGTGTTTTTGCTCCGGAATAGCACTGGGAAAGCACCGGGAAGGTACCGGGATCGCCGGGAAGGCACCGAGACCACCCGAGAAAGTGTTTTTCATTACGGTACCAAGCCGGTTTCCCCGGTTGACCCCGGTGGTCTCTGATGTTGATTAAGGTTATCCTGGATCGGCTCGCTTCACCACGGTCCACTAGGGTTCACCACGGTTCACTAGGTTTCACCACGGTTCACTAGAGTTGGGTACAGCTGACCAGGGTGTGGCATTACGGAAGCATCCCGGTAGGCCAAGGTTGGCTCCGGGTGTTCGCGGGTGGGCCCGGCAGCGGCCAGAAGCATCCCGTTGTCTCGCCGGTGGCACCCAGGTGGTCACGGCTGGTACCGGTTGGTTACGGCGTGCGTACAGATGGTCACGGAGCTGAACGGTGATCACGGAATTCCTGGAGCGGGGGTATATCAAAAGCGAAACTGCTCATGCGTTTCATTATTTAACTTTAACTATGACGGTGAACATCTTCCAGATTATGTTCAGGAGAACCCTACCACCAAGGAACACATCATAGACATGTTCAGCAGGTATACCCTCTTGTCAGATTTTTCCCATATTTGTATATGGCATTTGTGAGAACAATATTATTTAGTATAATTTTCCGTTAGACCTCTAGGGTATTCCGACACCTAGGGCAGTGACGTATGCCAAAATGTGGCGTCGCTCCTGTTGAGGTAATCACCCCAAGTATTGACAATCTAGCCAGGTTATAATTGAATAATTTTGTTGTACAATGGTGAATATCAAAATATAATGCATATAATTCTCAGTCCACTAAAAAAACGCTAATTTCATAGATATTATTTAATTGCACAATTTATTGCAGAAGTACAACAACGTTAGAAATATATGATATAGTGTAGGCTCATAATGCACAAAATGGTCCCTTTGATTGGCTTATAATTTTAATTATTTCGTTGATATAATAAAATTGTCTAATTTATTGTCCAGTACATATATTTGTCGTATTGCTTGTGGGTGGGGTATATTTGTGACCACACCCCTTCACTGGTCGACATGACCAATGACGGTAAAGGGATGTGACAACAGAGGTGGACTGAGGTTGATTGACAAGTAGGCCTACCCCTCCCCCTCCATATACTTCACTGACAATTAACCCTTTAAGCCCTCACGATGCATTAAAGCATCATTTTACATCCCTGAAAACATACTTAATTTTCCTACAACTAAGGGATTTACAAGGAAAATTGCCATGAAACTGGCTTACAAATACATGGCAATTTTGTTAAATTTTTATACCACATCAAATCCTCTTTATCCACTACAAGTCGAGAATTGCGACAGCAATTCGCGGCTTGTAGTGGATAAAGATGACTATGGTAAATTCAGGCTTGAAAGGGTTTTGAACAAAAGTAGAAGACGAAATCCATTTCGTAATAGAATGCCCTACGTACGATGACATACGAAACGAAATATTTTTTCCATTCCGAATATATGTGATAATAGTGACGAATTTATAACCCTATTTAATTCAGAAAATAAAAAAATATTGTACAATTTAGGACTCTACATTTCGCGCGCCCTCCAATATAGAAAAGATTTATTGACAAACGTGATTTGATCCATATCGAGGGACAGACTTCTCTGAATGATATTTTATTTTATATAACCATGTATTTGTAATATGTCTATATAATATGTTTTTAGTACATGTAAATGTATACAGATTTATCTGAATGATATTTTGTTTTATATAATCATGTATTTGTAATATGACTATTATAATATGTTTTTAGTACATAAATTTGATTTGATATGTATTGAATTAGATATGTAAAAATACAGCCCATATCCAAGAAATGCACCCCGGCGTCCCCGGTGGACCCGAGGTGGCTCCGTGATGCATCTACAACCGGGGTCCTCCTGGAATACACCGGCCCCATACCGGAGAGGACCGAGCTCATCCGGGAACACCGGGAGGACGTCGGGAGGACGCCGGGAGGACATCGGGAACACCCGGGAAGAACCTGGGTCTTTCGGGACGTTTTCACCCGGGATGATACCGGGCTCAGCCCCGTAACAGGCGGGCTTACCGGGATGACATCTGGGTGTAGGTAACAACAGTCTGAGTCTTCCCGGACTACCCAGGATTCGCTCAACCGGGGCCACCGGGGTCCTCCAGAGCCGCCGGGACGGCCCAACCGTACAGTGTGACTGTAGTAGATCTCGGCCGTGCTCACAGCCCGGACGGGGCCCGGGTTAATTGTGGCCTAAGCATAAAGAAGTGCCGTTGCTATAGGTCAATACTAACGTGTGTGAACTTGTAGCCATCTTGCGAAATAACATTTAACAAATTCAACTTGTCTTTTAATTAGGCTATCTATGCTGTCGTCCAAATGTAAATATAAAAATGGTACATTTCTTGCACAAATAATTTAATCTTGAATAGGGTCTACTTCAGAAAGTAAATATATCAACCTGATATTGTTTCTTGGTGACCACCGCAAATTCGAATTATTTTTTTTATAGGCCACAAGGTCGTAAGCAGAAGGCTTTTTTGGCCGAAAGGGTGTAAGCCTTTTCTAAAGAAGTAGCAATGAGAAGGTCCTTACACTCCAAACAATACAGGTTCTTTAAAAAGAACAGTTGTAGTATTACTATGCAACCCCAGGAGAACCCTGCAAGTGTACTCCAGAGGTTGCATAGTAATAATACTCAAGGGTTCTTTCTAAAGAACCTATATTGTTTAGAGTGTATGATTAAAATACCGAGTTATAGAAGGTCGTAATAATAAATAGAATAAATTCTGATGCTTTAGGTGATATATCACAGAAAAGTTTTAGTAGAATTTTAGGCGAAATTGGGCCTAACACGAAGATAAACCAATATGTTAAGTTTACAAAAGTTAACCCTGCTCAGGGGGTAGTTTAAGCATCAGGTTAAGGAATTAGCAAACATTTTTACATTTTGCACATTGTAAATATTGTCATTTAATTTTGTGGACTTCTACATTTTTTCATTAATTTCAGCCAGCTGGCGGTAATAATTCACTTAAACGGGGGTTGGGGGCATTTTACATATTTTGGCGTCAGTGGAAAATGCTTCACCAACCAAACATTGTTCAATGGCCTCCAATTAGTTGATTTCTGAAGAGGTATGGAGATAAAAGTGCATACAAAACAGCCATAGTTCAAAATGTATGATGCGATATGTGAGGATGGAAGCCATCTTGGATTGCTGAAGAATGGTTCAAAAGTTATGGGGCGATATGTGCCGATGGCGGCCATTTTGGATTTTCTCCAATAAAACATTTCCCCCAGCCCCTATCCCACCTTACTTTTTTGTTGATAATCAACCATACCCATACCCTCCCGAATCAGTTGAAATTAGTTCCTACAATTTTTTCAAAGATTGACTAAAACATGGGCAAATTTCGGGTAACTAAAGTGTGATATTGTATTTTTAGTCACCAGGTGGCAACAGATTCTCAGGTTTAGGCACTGGACTACTCCCCCTTCCACAGTCAGATCATGGGAAATAAATAATGCGAAATATCGTTAGAGAGATTATACTACATGCAGTTTTAATAAGGAGCTGTAATGTCTTTTTCTAGTCATTATTATTCCCTGAATATTTGATTACCAATATTACAATACATTAAAAAATAAGTTTTTATGCTTCCTATGTTGTATTAATAGACAATAACAGAAGGCATTGTAATATCTTACATACATATGATCCACTACGCGCTGACCCGGGTTAGCGTGGTAACCCGGGTTACGTCGTGATGCCGCCATGGTGATTGACCCGGGTTACGTCGTGACAGTAGAATTAATCTACAGCTAGGCTATATGTCATGGTCTACATACAGGAAAGTTGTTTATTGACAATTTTAGAAGAATGTGAGCAGGATAGAACTTAAATTCCAATGTATTATGTGAAATTAGCTATTTTGGTAGACGATTTTTGGGATTTATAACATCTTTTCTACCACGCGTACTCGGGTCACAGGACCTCAAAATAATTGATTAATTAGTTAAATGGCTGAAAATCACGGGGCGAATTATAATCACCCGTTTGAAATTGTGAATCACGGTATTTGTATTATTATTTATTTTTATTTTGTAAAGCTTCTACCATTGTTTTCCACCCTGTGGAATTCATTCATCTTATGTGTCTTAAGTAGGCCTACTCCAAAGTAGAATAAAGTAACAATCAACATGATCAATGAGAAATAACTATAAAAGTTATTGATTTACAAAATAAAACCATGAATTTACATGGAAAATTGTACTGCTGTTTAGCCTGATGAAATGTGGGTATTGATTTCATTATAAACTAATTCACCTAATCAGTATATTTGTTTAGCAAAAAATACCTCAAATGTTGTAACTAATCCACTTATGTATTCGCCCCGTGGAATTAATTTAGGTTATCCACTCTGTAATTCGTTGTAGTCGATATTGAATACTATATAATTATCGTTTCAAATAGCATCATTGTTAACATTTGTTCTTCCACCCAATTAATTCACAGTACTACAATATAATATAGTATTTTGACAAGTTCCTTGCTTTCCATTTAAGGGTCCATCTAGCCCCTTGCAAGCTTACAATTATGTAATTCAGTGGCGATCATTTTCGATAATTTGACTAATTTATATGGAATATCTGATTGATGTATTTTCTTGTTTAATTCACTAGCATATCATGGGATATTCTAGCAATTTGATGGCGGCCATTTTGCAATTTGAGAAGAAATATTTGATCGGAGTTATCCTCTTAAATGATTCTCTGTATCGCCATGTAGCCATTGTTGGTGTTTTTCTCACAAAACAAATCTCAAGGTGCTTAAATATCAGAATATTTAACCGTAAAGTTTTATTTATTTGGAATTTCTACTCACTTCAAGTTGATTCTCGCTGACGCAATCCACAACTTGAAGTGAGTGAACATTATCCCGATTTGACAAATATACGTCAGGTTTTATCTTTAACATGTTCAACCTTTTAACCGCCGGTCCCGATTATATTCGTTTTTTTTCATTTGTTATTTGCACATTTTATACCAGCTTTGAAACATGTTAGAGATAAAATGTGACATCAATCGGGAAGATTTCAAATGAGTTTACCTCCTTCTGTCAAATCTGAATAATTTTCACTCACTTAAACATGTTAAAGTTGTCGATCGCGTCAGCTAGACACAACTTTCAAGTGGGTGAAAATTCCAATTAAATAATTTGTAGGCCAAAGAATTAAAAGGTGGTAGGGCCTACTCATTGTGCTAAAAACCCCGAATATAATCCGGATCGGTGGTTAAATAGTTAACAGCTGTGGTTACTTATACTATGCATTTCACGATTTTCACGATTCTGTCGGCGCATATAATTATATGCCCATCTATGACGTGGAGACATTTCCTACTAATAACTGCCAGAAATTTAATAAATAAATAAGTCTATTTTGTGATCACTGATGATTACAATCAGCATCGTGTTTAATTACTGTGAAGTGTGCAGTAAGGAGCCAGGGTGTCCAAAAATTGGGGGAATTAATTCGCAAAATTAGACAATAAATTTGCAAAAAAATGCAAATTGCGACAGCTGAGGATTTGTGTAAGCTAGCATATAGCACTAATTGTCACTTACGGTGTACAGATGAGTCATATAGCCGTACATGTTGTAATTTTTGCTATTATCAACAACAGAAGACAATATATATTCATTATAACAGTTTTTTTATTTCACAGTTTTATCTGCCATTTAAAGTGTCTGCCATTCATCTAGTCTACAATTCGTTAATAACTAGTTTTTCTTGGGATTCCTGCCCAAACCGAGCATTACGCTACTCATCAACACTCAACACTCACACTGCCATCAAATCTCTCATACCTTTATACAGGTCTTCATGTTTACGACACATTTATAATTAGATAAATGCAAAGGAAACTTAAAGTGTATTGGGATTTTATCTGTTATTTGTAAATAATTTTCAAATGTTTGTTAGGACTGTGCTGCAAAGCAAAAATGCAGAAATTGATCACTTGAAAAGTAAGCAGTTACTGCCTTTTGGTTTTGCACTGGAACTACAGTCACTGAACAACTTTGAAAAATAATATTGAGTATATTTCTAACTAATAATTAAGTATCTTATCTTTTATTTTATTATATAAATATGGCATTCATTTATTATGCCTGATTCTACAAAACCTTGACAATTTGTTAATATAAACAGTAAACAATGAGTGTCTTCTCTCAAACCACAGAAAACATTCAACCGAAAAAGCACTTTGCTAGCAAATATTCAACACACGTGTGATTCTCAAGCCTTAAGCACTTAACAAAAAAAATAACAAAGAACATTATTTTCACATGGTGTTCAAACTATTATCATATTGATCTATTTGCTTACTCTCACAATAGGGTTGATGAAAGGTGTGTGTCATCTGGTGACCGCCCCGCATAAATGTACACCGGTGGTGTAGCATGCCACGGAAATTGCTGCGACAGATACACCATATCATAAACATTGTAATAAGCAGCAATGACACCCAAAGCGATTACCACACGTTATATCTATTGTCATTTCCTATCACAAACAAATTCTCACAAGCTGGAATTTAAACTTCCAAGTTGTTGTACAACCAACCATTTCTTCAATCTATCTAGGACTAATCTATTACTCACACATATTCAGGCCGTTGGCGAAAGTGCAAAACCTCGTATCGTAAAACGTTATAAATCACAAAACTTGGCAATTTAACCCAGTCCTACAATTTCAAGCCAAATATAATGCCACTGAATTTGACGAAATAGTTCGTGGCAAATGATTTTGCTAATAGAATCTTCCAATATTTTTTTATCATTAGAAGCTGGAATCGCTAACGCGATTTCCAGCTTCTTATGATAGAAAAATGCCAACTGAGAATTCAGCAGGACAAGGGTTACATGGTAAAAGTAGATTATATGGATTATATATTATTTTTAATGACACCAAATTCAGGCTGAGCCTGCTCTAAAAGCCTGACTTACCAATAAATTAAAATGACCAGTTTTCAGTAAGATATCAAAGGTTTTGCACTTTTGCCAATCATGCAGCGTGTTCCGTAAAAACAAGCACAGTGCCATTGTCTGTGTGAAAAAGAAACAAGATACAGTTCTGTATCAGAAAGTGCAGTGCGAAAAACCTCCAATCTCCTGTGTAGAGTTAGAGGTGTCTGAAAAAGTGCATTGTGCGGGATCCGCATTGAGCGAAAAATATCCAATTGAAGAGAGACAGTCGGGGTGCAAAAGACGAGATACATCGCAGCACAGAGATCAAAGGGTGCTGTTTAATAAGCACCACCCTTTGCTCACCATGAGAGATGATCTTTGTAGTGGGTGGTGCATTTCGTGTAAAACCACTACTAGTACACGTATTAATACATGCTTTGTCCTATGTGTTCGATCAAAATCCAATCCAAATTGAGCTTTTTGCATGGTACATAACCACTTTTCATTTGAGAATAGATAGAAAGCATCAAATATTTAATGTGATTTTACCAAGCTCACAAGAAAGATGTTTTAAAGATACTAACTAGTAATTCACATCACAAAAATGTAATTGACCACCCAGCAAACACAGTATGTTGAATCAATGTAGGTTTAACGCTGGGCTAACGTCGTGGACGGTGGACCAACGTTAAACCAACATTGATTCAACGTCTTGTGTCTGCTGGGCTAAAACGTTCTCACGAAACAAGAAAGGATTGCAGTTTGATGTTACACATAGTATGACATATGTCTTCACACCTGCCCCGTTTATTAGTCTAAACTCTTCCAGATTACGAAAGTTACGCTTCCCCTATGTGAGAAAATAATACACTCAAATTCCACCTGCTGTGAAACGTTGGCCCAGCGTTGTGCCACCGTCGCATGACGTTGACCCACCGTCGAGCCAACGTCTGGTACTTGCTGCTACGTCACTCAGCATTAAACGAAAACAATACAGTGTTATGTCACTCATTCATATAATATGTTATAATAAATGTAGTGTGCGCGTACTTAAAATGCAACTATAATTATATTTAAACATAGTGAATTATGTCCCTCTGAGATTAAAGGGTTGAAAGTATGCAATTGCAAAATGGTACCAACCAAACTTGCAATAGTGGCTGATAATTAATAATATAACATAATAAGCTGAACAATATTTTGGAAATACTTCACCGGTTTTCACACTATATGTAATCATCTATCACTAGAAAATATATCTAAATATTATTAAATGTTTCTGTTTTCGGTGATATCAAAAACAAAATCGCACAAAAATCGGTATTTTATGTCTAAAATGCAGAATGAAAACAGACAAGCAATACAAAAAACGTTGACACTATGTTGGTTTAACTTTGGTTCAACATTGGACGGTCAACCGGCCGTGACGGTGCCCCAACATTAAACCACTATAGGGATATCGTACCCAACAAACGCGATACATCGATCCAATGTTGTTTTAATGTTGAGCCACGGTCGCAGAAGCTGAGCCAACATTGAAACAACGTTGGGTGCATGTCTCGTGTTTGCTGAGATATCCTGTGAGAGAGCATGTTATCTGCAGGTTTTTAATAAGGTGGTTCAGACGAAAAAATATTCTAAGCTAATATTTTGAAATATGTTGGTTTGTCTGCTCAGATACAAGTAATTTTAATTCATTTGAAGCTACAGTTTGCTACAGCGATGAAGCGTGTGAAGTTTACACCTATGTCAATGTATAAACGTATCAAGTGAAATAACTTAAAGGCATCATGGGAACACAAAGTGCAAATTAATTGAATTAGGTATATACATTTTTACACAAAATACATTAGTTCTCATAATGCACACACTATGCATGGATTCATTCATTGAAAGCACATCGAGTCGCGTCATTGTATAATAAATTACAAATGGAAAGGCAAATTATCCAGTTCAGTTAAGCACAAATTACTACACAGTATCGTCAGCATAACCATTCGCCTGATATATATATTGGAATTGAAAAGGTGTATCTGCCATTTTTTAAAGTGGCAGATACAGCCTGTCAATTCCAAGATGATGTACAAGTCTTCCTAGTAATTTAAAGGTTGTAAAAGTCAGCTAGGGAAGAGATTTGAACACTTAAGATTAAAATCTAGGGGAGGTATAGGAA
This sequence comes from Flabesymbios commensalis, assembly GCA_964017125.1. Taxonomy (NCBI): domain Eukaryota; kingdom Metazoa; phylum Annelida; class Polychaeta; order Terebellida; family Flabelligeridae; genus Flabesymbios; species Flabesymbios commensalis. Next base: position 25,434 of record CAXHKU010000177.1, read on the forward strand.
ATCAAATAACTGTCTGTTATAATGGCGAATAATTATGTTTATTTTTACAAACTGATTACTAGATCCAAACTGCAAAATTTTAATCTATTGTTTTAACTATGAACAGACAGGTATTATTTTGTGTTGTATTGTATTGTACTGTATTACTGTGACTCAGCAGTATACAGACGTGGAAGCCATAAATAAGTATAAGTATTCGAGTACAACTGCGCCGCTACAAATCATAAGGTCTCATTTATCTACACTTCCCAAATCGTGAGCATCTTGTAATTTTGGATGACAATTTATGTCAATTTATCCAACATCAGATGAGCCCAAAGACATCATCGGAGAGGACGACTAGTTTTCGTGTGCATATTTTTGTGCAGTTGACTATAAATTATAATTATGCTTAATAAAACACATCGGCAAAATACAACGATAAAACTAAAAACCTGTGCATCTATGTTAAGCCAGCGTCTTAGAACACGGCCCGACATAGAGTCGGCTTTGAGCCAATGTATTTAGTGGGATATTTATATCGTTCAAATTAACGAGGGGGGTTTTCGTTAACCTGGGACAATCACTAGTGGTGTTGGTCGGCTGTTATTAAAATAATAAACGGGTTAATAGTTAAGTTATAATCTGATAACTATACACTTAAATATGTTGTCACCCACGTGAACTACAGCCTAAAAGATGCCCTATAATAATAATATTATGAAACATCAGAATATGCATAAAAGTAGTAAATCCCTCAAATAGGTGTAAATGCTCTGAAAACATAGTACCTATATTTTAATAATAATTATTGTCAAATAAAACCGTTGTTGTTTTTTGGATTTGCATGGCACATAGTCATGTATTTATGAAAATGTATAATAATGTCTTGTTTAAATGATAATTTGAATGATTGTAAGAAGGAATTTATTTTGAATAACTATATGTTCAGTTGGGTACACAAATTAAGTATGCCTAAGCAATATAATTGTTGCGAGGCTAAGTAAATTGCAGCTACTTAAAATAATGAGCCTTTTGTATGTGGTAACGGTTTATATGTATATACTGCTCTGCAAAGTCAAAATGAAGTAATTTTTACTTGAAAGTAAGCACTTACTGCCTTTTGGCTTTGCGGAAGCATATGAACTAAAACTGTTATAGGAATACTGGAAAAAAGTATCGCCATGCAAAATCACGTACATATTTATGTGATACAAAATCCTATACAGCACAAATTATGGCAACCACTTTCCAATTAGTAAACCAGATTCACCTATATTTTCTATTTAGTTTGATAAATGTTCTTACTGCATCTACATATATCAGCAACTTAAGACTATAATCCTCTAAGACAAATATTGGAAGAACAAAGATTATATATTTTATGTATCTGATCTAGACGACACATATCTATCTATGTTTAGTTGTTTTATTTTAATACCATCGATTATTAAAGCAAATAATATATCTACCGCACCTATCTTATCATGAGTATGAACTATATGATACCGGTACAAGGTAAATACAGAGCTATTATAATTCACACCATTTTATCCTGGATCGAAATAAAAATAACAATAAAATGAGATTATTTGGATAAGGTCAAATAGGTAATCAAAATAATAGCTTCACCAAGGACACCAAATGTTATTGTCGGTGCTTATATCGTCCTGTTGCAATCAAAATGTCATATTTTAAAATTTTGCTTCCAGCCGGAAGATATTGGTCAATGACTAGTTATTGTTGGCGCGACGTCGTAGACGTCGTGCCAACATTAACCCGTCATTGACGATATTGCCGGGATACTTGCACAGTTTGACTGAAATTGTAGGTCTCAGATTGGTTATATCATCAATATATCATCAATAAAACTTACAAGTCCGCTACCGTCCACTCGGAACTAAATTGCCTTTTGTGTCACTTGACTGAGTGGCAGAAAAGACACTTTAGATTCGATGGTGCAATGTAGATTGATCAACAGGAAAACAAAAATTATCATTTTAAGTAGGCGAGCTAATTACCTTTGTGATGCTACGTTCACATAAGTATGCGTAATGAAGCCACAGAAGCAGGCAAGCTACACACATACCAATAATGGAAGAGTATAATAGTAGTTTCCCATGAAACGTTGACCCTATTACTGTTTTAATGTTGTGACAGCGTCTGCGACGCTGTCACAACATTAAAACAACATATGATCAACGTTTCCTGTTAGCTGTGTGGATTAAGAGCGGCAACAACGGTAAATGTGACCAATTCGTGCTCCTCATGATTCGCGGGGTCATGTTCTAAACCAGTTCAAAAAGCTGTTGTAATTGTTGTTTCCACTCAACTGTTCAATTAACCAGACATTAATCATCAAGCTGTATGTTAGAAAACCTGTGTTCTAGAAAATCATTCACATCCCTGTTATGTGCCAGAATTTTCATGTATTTGAAAAAGGCAAAAAAATACTTTTCTTCAATTTCAACAGAAAAACGCCTAGTGTCAACCCTTTGGTTAGTATTTTTGCGGCAATTCCCAATTTAAAGTTGAATGAAAATTACACACCTTGATATAACACCCGAATATATTATATGAACCTAAAGCTTTTGACTTCTTTGCTTTGATAGATTATGCCATCTTCTCTGAATTGCATTCAAAATATATCACGAGGTAAATCAACAAATGTGCAAGGCGGGATGAAAGTGTTCAGACAAGTAAAATAGTTTCAATTCTTTTTTTTAATACGGTAACTTAAAAACATCACTTTTCATTCATTTTAAACCGACAATTGCACTCGCAATGCCGGCTTCTAATAAATGAAAATGTTTTTTTTAATAGCTTAAAAATATCACTTTTCATTCATTTGAAGCTGGCAGTTGCGTCAGCAATGCCGGCTTCAAATCAATGAAAAGTGTACATATTGATGGTTGATTTCCTAACTCTAGCACGCAGAGGGTCACGAGAAGACCCATTCACGTGGAGAGCACATCGTAGTGACCTTCCGCTTCCTGGAGCAGGTAGATTTTGGGGTAGCTGTCGGCCCCCTCATCTGGATAATGGGCCACAAAGTTATTACAGCTTAGCGCCGAGGGCTGCACCACTTGTATCTTCACCCCCATCGTGTGTCCCAACAGATACATGTGCAGCTGAAAAAAAAACATTCATCATTTGATTTTTGTGTTATTCCAATGTTGTAATAGATCATTATCGTGACTATAAATAAATGTTTCTGTTTAATACAACGACTGCAACTAAATGATTGATATATAAGACGCAACATTTCACAATTACTTAGCATGCTAGTGGACCAACATTTTTTTTCCAAGTGATTCTCATATCTATTTAATATTTATAACCCGATTACTTTTTTTCTGCAAAGCTGAACACACAAATTATGTGTCAGCTTTGCATTTATTTCCTTCTTGTTTCTTCCTTCAAGAATATTCCTGCGCCCCCCCCCCCTCTGATTATCAAATGGTGCCCCATTTAATTTCAATTTATAGACCACATGTTCACACTCTAATTTCTAAATATTAAAAGTGAAAATTCACCATATTTGTAATCGTTGGATCCCAGATATCATAGGTGATGTAATTTCAGAATTTTTTACTGAAAAGTTTCAACTTTGCAAAAAAAATAACTTACGGTTCAACAATTATATTTTAAGACTTCCAATGCAAATGTTGATAATCATGCTAATGATAACTTTGACTCACCCGTTGCATATTCATTGTGTCGCCTAGGGGGTTTAGGTAGTTTTTAAGGAGTTGCTCGGGGTTAGTAGCACCGTCCTGGGAAAATAGCAGCCTGGCAAACAGGGTGGTTGCCCGCCCTGCCTGTATGTCCTCATACACAGACTGGGCGTGAAGCAGCATCAGCAGTTTACAACCTTCTAGAAGCATCAGATCCAGTTGTGGGTGCGCGTTTAAATGCAGGAGTAAACGGTTCTCACGACTCGCGGGGTCCTCAATCTCATCTAGCACGGCCATCTGAGTAAACATACGCCGATATTCAGTTAATAGTAGACAGTTTCAAGAATGCGATAAATATAATAAGTAAGTACAACAGGTAAAAAGATAAACTCACTGATGGACACTAGTTTGAATCAATAGGACAAAATACCAGTAACACAATTTAATCTATGACCCGTATTTTTGAATATTAAGTGTTAATGACACTGTATCTCATCCTTGTTATGTAAATATGACAGTGACATGTGTGATTTTGACAGGCCGTGATGGATCAGCGCAAAACTGAAGAGGGTCAAAATATATGCATAGGATATACATGGCCTACCCCGAAAACATGATCATCATAATTATAATTACTACGGTCATTTCCAGCTCCAAATGATGAAAACTATTTCTATTTTTAACAAATAAACTCACCTAAATTTTAATTATTACCTCAACATTTAAATTTCGGTGGCATTTTGCTCGCCTTGAAAACGTATCTATACCGAGTTTTATAAGGGTTTGGTACAACAAGGGGCGATGTTAGATTGCTCATCATATGAAGCAGCTGAGAGTTGCCAGGTTAATTATTTCCTTTTTTTATCAAAGATCAACTTTATTTATGTAACACAAGCCACAAATACCTGTTCATAGAGACTCTGTACACATTCCAGTGCGTGTTCGTACATCTGATCACGTCGGTAGGGCAGCCGGTTGGCAAACGTCCATTTCTGCAGATATTCAGGATGTCTGATCTGAAGGTTCTCCAAGTTCTGAAAAAACGGTCACAAATATAGCCTGGTCAATAGAGCATGTAGTTACACTTATTTCCAATGGTCATCAAATATGTTAAAACAGTCACATCGTCTCAAATTAAACCTTTACTCACAATAGTATAACAACACGAGATGAACGTTGCGAGGTACAAACTTCAAACTTTATGGAGGTGGTAAACTTACACATCCAGTCCACTCCGTGACAATTCCCTGTTATTTTATATCAATATGATGATCCTTAAGAGTATTATGAATCTTGACCAAAATGTATTATTTTTAGATAAAATTCACATAAAGCAATAAAGATATACTTATTTGAAAGTCATATGTAGGCCTACAATATAACGTCTTTGGTCCTAATACATGTAATATCGGCACGTTTCGTGTCTTACGTTTTTTTCAGTCATAACTTACACCGCATGACCAGGCTGCCTATTGTGCCTCGAACTCGTTTCGCTGCAGACCCGGTCATAGTGACCGCCATTTTATGATCACAGCCAGCCGTGCACAAGAGGCCGACCACCATAATTCCCCGCCCCGCCCCGCCCGCATGATAGAAATTTTACAGGGTGCATACTTCCCTGAAGTCTCACATTCTGTTCTACAATGAAGATTCACCCATCTAGATTACTGTTTATATTAAAGATATTGAAATCAATAATGGTCGCAAGTCATCCTTTTTTTATTTTGAGTAAGTTGCTATTAAGAGGGTATATATATATATATATCCCTCACTGAAACCATACATTTCGTTTTATAGTATTTATTGGACTGGTATATATCTTATGGAATTTTTGTTCCAAGGGGTGATGCTGTGAATAGATTTAATGCATTATCAATGTTGAATTTTGTTGGTAGATTCTAATTTTATGTGTCTTTCTCTAGCAAAACAAACGTTTTTTACCCTAAAAATGACCTATGTTTCGCGCGCGGCTGCTCTAAAACTATATTCATGGGGTTTCGAAAGGGGCACAGCCGCTTCACCGTAAACGGTGATGGTAGCCTACACGGTTTAAACAATGACTCACTTTGCTTTACGTTTAACAGTTTAAAACTTGAAAAACAATCAGCCCATTTTTTTTGTCTGCCATTTAATTTTTTTTGTAAATTTGTACCGAATGTTCAGTACTTAAAAAGTTGAAATCATATTATTTTTTGGATCAGAAAAGTTAAAGAAGTGTACAAATACCTTTTATCATCATGATTTTCCAAATTATGCCAAATTGTGAAGGTTGTGTGAAGCATCTAAGTATTTGGCACAGTTTGTCCGGTATCAGGCATATCAAAGTTAATTATGGACGATAATCGGCCCTTTGAATTTGATCAAGTTGAGCATATCCCTACCTGAAACCGCACATTTTGTTTTGTAGTAATGGTCTGGTCTAGCTATATGGCACGGCTTGGCAAATATCAGGCATATTAAAGTTAATTATGGCCGATAATCGGCCATTTTTAATTTGATCAAGTTGAAATTTCTCAGAGCATTTCTCTACCTGAAACCGCACATTTTGTTTTATAGTAATGGTCTAGCTATCTGGCACGGTTTGCCAGGCATATCAGGCATATTAAAGTTAATTATGGCTGATGGTCGGCTAATCAAGTAGGTAAAATTTCAAAAAACCCAAAAGGCACATCTACACCCCCTAAGGGATGTGTGTTTCAAAAATTAAAGAAATACATGCTCGGGTTACAGAGTTCTGCTACGGAAACAAAAATGCGGACGCCGGACGGACTGACGACCGGACATCCGAGGCGACGCCAATACCCCCCGCCCCAACCTCGTCGGGCGGGGGATGAAAAACGACACTCGCCTACCAGAATATTTCGAATGCCTATTAAAACTAGGCGGTTTTCAGTTGTGAAATCTGGACCCCCCCCCCCTCTCTAGTGATCAGATTAGAACTATTTCATTTAAAATGGATGTGCAAGACTCTTGTGGTGTCATCATGTCCGAAATACTTTATATCAAGAATTTGAAAACATAAACAGATAGCAAAAAACCGAGTAATAAGATTATTGCTGAGCAATGTAAATTCTGCCGCACAGAGCCAAAAGGCAGTGACTGCTTTTCTGGCCTTGCATAGAATGCGAAACATTGTTTCATGATACTTTCTTGCTTACCTTAAGTACAACTTTTCATGGACGTATGAGGTCTTATATATCATGTACATGTATGTTTCCATGAGATTATTATGTCATAACCGTTATCAGGTTATCATGATACGACATGGGTTATAGGTTATACACATGATAAACGGATGCATAGACCCACCTTCCAGAAGTCCTGTACTGTTCTAGAGACTCACCTGGTGTACATGTTTCCATGATGCCAGAGAGGGGTGTAGAGGTAGGCGGTTCACCAGCACTTGGTACAGTACACCTCTCAGTAGACAGTAGTGATCACGACGAACAGGACGAAGATGACTCAAACCAAGTAAATTAGGGATCCTCTGAAGGCCCTGCAATAAAGAGGAGAAATAACAGTTTATTTATCTGATACAGAACTGTGTGTTTCTTATATATTACATTTAAAGTGGAGCTATAACATGTAGTACACAAATATTACAATTACAATTACATTCGTCTTTGCTACATAAAGAGTTGGCAGAGGCCACCCGTGAGGCCAACGTTCATGTTGGCTTAAAGTGAGTTAAAAGTTTTGAACTACGTGTACATAATTTTTTATTATATTTTTCATTTTACCTTTTTCACAGATTTAGCATCACAGCCATTATCCCCCCAGTTTTTCTCTGCATATTCAAACAAGTTGTATTTTCTGCCCACGTTCTCCACCATCCAGCTACTGTTGGCTTCCCAGCTGGGAGGTTTGCTAGTTAGGCTGGACCGACATGATCCAGAGCGAGGCCTGCTACCCCTAGAACCACAGCTACTATGAGACGGGCTGATCTCCACATTGTCAGAATGATGTCTGGATGTCGCGATAGCAGGCATGTTAGAAGGTATAGATCTAAAACATGGACGCTTGGCCACAAACCTGTCTGTAGCACGATTGTGTACCGCGCCAGCCATAAGATCTGATTGGTAATCCCACATAAAGTCACCAGAACTGTTGGACTCCTTCATCCCATATCCATTCTCCAGAAAAGAATCCGAACAAAAACTCTCAGGTGAACAGTCACGTGAGTGAGATTTGCTGTTGCTGCGCGAGCGGCTTCTCCGGCGTTTATAACTACGTTTATTGACTGCGTTATCACTGACACTTTGCCACTGGTGCTGCTTTAGCACCTCTTTTGTCCTCGTATTATTGGGGGAAGACTCAAGCAGATCTTCAGAGTTTAGTTTAATCACATCTTCAGTCATGTCCTCCATGTCTTGATGGAGTTGTTCTAACTCGTACTGAATCTTATCCATTGTGGCAACAGTTTTGAGGCCAAATTCATCGCCCTCCAGCGTTTCGTTATCAGGGGTGGTAAAGCCAGATATGTTATGCCCTAAGTCTACACTATAACGATGTAGCAGGTAGTCCTTCATAGAACCATCTGAGGCAGGTCCAATATCTGAATAAAAGCTATAATGGTTCCGTCGTAATCCACCACTATTTGTTATCTCTGTGAATACATCGTCACTTGTGTTATTGTTGATATTATTCATGTGTGTTGTAGGACTACTGTGCATATTGTTTTGGGTGTGGTAATCTGTATGGTGCTCACTCATATCGCTATCCTCAGATCCACACTCCACCACATCATCATACTCTCCTATCATAAAGTTAGCGGCGTGGTTCCTGGAGTGGACCTTCAGGTTAGTCTCAGTGAGGGAGGAGGAGGACAGATTTCTCTGGTGATTATGGCGTCTCATGAGAGGAGAACACATCACAGTGGTGGAGGGGGAGTCATTACTATGTGAAGGAGAAGTGATTGACTGGAGAGCCAGGTCTAGGTTAGCCCGGCCTGGGAACATCTCATTGTAGCTGCGTGTGATATCAAAGCTGTCCAGAGCGGCTCCAGAAGAGAACCCCTGATCACTGCTGCTGTAGGAGGAGTACATAGAGTTCCTGTTGGTACTGGGACGTGAGATATCAGTAGGTTCACTGACCACACTGGACGCTGCACGGCATCTCCTGATCACGGGAAGCACCACATCATCGTCATATTCCCAGCTCTGTGCCCGTGTTACCACAGAGTCTTGTGATGCCCGCCTCTCCCGGTTTCCCAGGGCGATATCAGCTAGACCACCAACCACAGTGGTGGGCGAGTCTGGGGTAATGCTGATAGGGGTGTCATCAACACATCCCTCTAATCCACCTTCTGTATAATAGCCCTGGTCACTCTGTCAAATAAACAAATAGATTTGTAATTCTTACAAAAACAATACAAAATCACAAAAGTGATTTTTTCTGTCATTGAGTATTTTCAGATAATATTATCCTTTGTAAATATAGTTAATTACCCCCACCCATTTGATCACCAGACTGGACTAAATTCGCTTTAAATTATTTTCAGTTGCATATTAGACATGTTAGATATCAGATTTTGATAGAAACGTTTATCATGTTTATGTTTATGCAGCAGGAATTGCAACGGCTGGCCAAAAATTAAACAAAATCGAGTATAAAAAACTTGATCTTATATAATAACAGATCAATATGTTTCCAAACTAATGTAGGCCTTGTATATTTAACGAGTAATGCGGTGCAAATCGCCTCGCAGTAAACTTTTTTTCTCCATCTTCATGTTAAACATGTTAAAGTATTAATTGATTTTCAACTGCATAGGGCCTATTTCGTTTTATATTAAAATGTTGATGAGCAACTCTACAAAAATGTGTTAAGAAGAGATCACCTCAACAACATTTTATTTATGTATTTTGAAACATTAAAGTTAAACATAAAAGTGACATAATTACGCTAAAGTCATCAATTTTTTTTATTTTGGCTTCTTAATATGACCATATGATGTAAACATGTCCATAGATTATAACTGCATTTTTTTTTTAATTTTTGTGTTGCGCATTTAGAGACTAAATTCCCGATTTCCTACTTCAGACATGCATGTCCAAAATAAGAAATACGGGAATTTCGTCTCTATATTTCGCTTAAATGGTAAATACGCAACACAAAAATTAAAAAACTTTTGCAGTTCTAGTCTATGGACATGCTTACATCATATGGTCATATTAAGAAGCAAAAAAATACCGGTATTTGATGATTTTAGCCTGATTGTGTCGCTTTAAATAAAAAAATTATCAATATCAAACGCCCAATAAACACTGGTCAATAATGAAATGCAGGGTAGCATTACACAGCAGACCTATACTTATAATTGTGGTAGGTTGTATAGCAATAAATTAATATCTCATTGATCGATCGAATGTGTCTATTTTTAAGCCAATCCATACTTATAAATCAATATGTATCTACTTGCAATGACTACAATCATGAGACAACAATATGACATTCCCCTTATACAGTTATATAACTCTTCTCTTTGTAAAATCACTTGACTATTTTTTCTTTGTTTGAACTGAAGCTGCAATTGGTGGCGCAATTCCGGCTTCAAATGACTAAAGTATTTGAATTAAAAATATTAATCTCCCAAAAATGAATACCTTGATTAGCTCAGCGTCTATCACGAATGACTCGCTATCAATTTTTTTTCAAACTACTGCATGGCGTTTTATTTGTTTCGAAATTGGCGTAAACGGGATACTAAATAGGCGAAACTGTATACTGGACTAGCTTTAGACTACAGTTCTGGACTTTTCGTCTGGCAGGTCTAAATTACTCATGTACGTAGCTTCCACAACATTAATATGCATACAAAAGCACCGCACTTAATACATATAATAGGATATATGTATAAGGCAAACACTTGACAGGTAAAAATAATTACTTACAATTAGCCCTTAAAGACTTACAGCGTTGAAATATGTTTTATATAAACAAAGAGAACGAAGGATTTTTTTCAATTTGAAATCATCATAAATGTCTTAGTTAGCTCTTTCTATTTCATTTGAATACCTTTGCTATGGGTCTATGACCATTATAAAGATTTTGTACTCTTTCAGCGCGGGGATCGACTTTCGACGTGAGAATCTGACGTCTATAGATGTCAGATTCTGACGTTTAAAGTCGATACCCGCGCTGAAAAGGTTATGTGGTGCATATACATCACCTCACAATTCAAGAATAAATCTACTTGAAGCTGCCATTTCTGACGCAATTGTCAGCTTCACAATTTTCAAATAACTTTTGAATATGGTCTGAGTGTTGTGTAGGGTCTACACAGCATCACGCCGATAAAAGGCCTACCGTCAGACTAAATTGTTTTACCAATAAATGTTCAAATTCAATGACTGTTGATGTACATGCATGACAACGTTTGAAATTGTGATAATCGTGACTAAATCTAGGTGTTGGGTTAGTCCCTTTAATGCGAAACAGGCACACAGAGAGACACACCGGCACACAGACATACAGACAAACTGACTGACAGACAGAGAAACAGAGAGATAGACAAACAATACGGGACAGTACGCTGACCTTTACCTGGGGTGATAGAGTGTCACCCTGGGGTACACCTCTCATGGTCACGGCCTCCCCGCCAGAAGTACCTGCCGCGGCCACGGCACGGCGCTTGTGCAGAGGGGAGCGGCTCTCTGAGGATCGTCCACACACCAGGCATTTTGTCTTGTTGAAGAGCTGTCTCTTCTGGCCTGTAGCAGAAGGCGGCGCCGGCAGAGCTGTGTTGGGGAAGAGGTGCGAATAGATGCGGTAGAACAGCAGTGATCCTAATCCTACTCCGATCCCCAGCAAACATAGCACTCCCGTAGCCTTAACTGTAACAACAACAATGACAAACTTTACAGGCTCGCGCTTCATCTTCAACAAGACCTCAAATTCACTCGAGAAGTCATAGATTTCAATTGATATCGTTAGAATTCTGTGTTAAATGTAGGCTAGTGCTGTATGTCAAAGTGACCTCCACGCAGTCACTCTAACAACTACAGTTATCAGTATCGCTCGCGTCATGGTCTGAAGCTAAATAAGCAATTAGATCGACCTTCGGAGCATGAGCTGCGTACAGACCATTCGGTATATAAACATGATAAACAATCATATCATTAGTAGGCCAATACCAGATCTTATTACGGCATGTACCAGTGGCGGATCCAGGGGGGGGGGGCGCAGGAGGCGCCCCCTATTTTCAGGCAAATACTTTAAAAAGTCCCCTAAATTGGCTAAAATTTACAAAAAAATCTTGGGGGCCTGCCCCCAAGATTTTTTTGTAAACTCTGGGCGCCTCCCCTTTTTTCAGATCCTGGATCCGCCACTGTGTACCCAGATAACACGAAACGTTTGAATCAATGTTGTTTAGAATGCCAGTGATCCAGCATCGTAGACCATGTGGGTCACAATTATAAACAACATTGATTTAACGTTTCCTCTACATGTACTGTACGTGCTTAAATTATAATGGTTAAAACAGAATTTCAGTAGGCATACACACAGCACACAGATTTATCACAACATTTCACATTTTCGTGTGAATAAAAAATGCACGTAGGCCTACATCTGTGTGCACAAAAAAAATACATCTCAGTATATATCCATCAGTCTATTATGGTCGACAAATATAAGTTAGTAAGTATGCTACATGTTTCTCTCTATTTAACAGCGAATGTTTCATAATTTTCAAGAGCTGTTTTAACAGTAAGATAAATCTGTTAATAAATAATATCAATGTGGTGATTTAGCAGTCAGAGTAGCGTATGTGCAACTCCTTGGAATGGTACATACGACAGTCTAGCTACTAGGACACGATACATAACATATACTAGAAATAAAATTGTGTGATAAACAATAAAGCGAATCGACAGTGTGGTTAGGCTTTATGTGAGAAGATATTTCGCCCCTATGCATATAGCTAAACATGGTATGAAGATAATGATAATATTATATTCTATTTGTATCATTATGATTAGTAACATGTATTGGGTCTGTCTCTATCTAACCATTTACTTCAGAGTCGCTATGATGTTTGTATATTTTAACATTGCGCAAAAGTTTTTTTATATCAGCTTTGGTTTACTGTTGGCCCACCGTCTGCGGCGCTGGTACAATAGTTGTGTAGAGCAATATTTGATATACGTCTCGTACTGGGTAGAGCCTTTAAACGGCTATCATACATGTTCGTTAGGAGCTTTTTTGATACTATTATTGCAACGTAACGATTGCGATTACTTAATATTTATGTGATAATCATAATATAAAATGTGATAATATACATTGTTATGTCATAGCTATTGTATTTATATGGGAAGCATTAAATGGGACAATATCATTACTGGGCGCAGCTTTAACTAAACCCTGGCTACCAGTATATGGTGGCCTTGCTTGTATCAATCATGTTTAGTTTGATAATGTTAAATTGCCTATTTTTTTATTCTCCCCGTCAGCAGGTCAGGTACTCAAATTTGTCCAACCTATTTCGTCATCAGTACGACTGTGTTTACGCAAGAAACATTTCGCTTATGATTAGTTACAAACCAGATCGGTGTGCACCATTGTTGGTTTGCACGCCGAACCAAGATTGTCATGTTGAACCGCATAGCGATTGATGTCAGTGTGAAGGGAATGTAAAAAATCGAAACTCAGTTTGTTATCTTTAAATTAAAGTTCGCGGTGATAATAATTGTGATTAATCGACGAGTAGGGTGATTTTAATGTTGTCGTGTGAGCAATTAGTCAAGGTGCAATAAAAATCAGACATTATTTGAGCATGTTGATGTATATCAATAAATTTTATAGAAGAAAATGTAATAATGAACATACACTTGCAGGCGCAGTGTGCAGAATCGTGTGTACACTCGTGCTGTACAGGTTGCGTCAGTGACTCAGACCCATCAGCCGATGGTATTATCAAAGGCGCAGACTGCTTGCTCAGTGTAGTCCCGTAAGGCTTGAAATATAAATATATCCACGACATGTCTATCTCATGACACCAGTCTTGTGTTACAAAAGCATGTGTGGCAGCAGTGTTAATACATTAACTAATCCATGAGAATGCCATAAATCCATGTGTTGAGTCACAATCTTCACCTGGTGACCTAGTCCATACCCTATCCCTGTTATGATGACGCTGACACGGTACACGCGAGGTGGTGCCGCTTACAATGGGCAGGTAGCAGGTCCAGCGTGACCGTAACTATTATGGTGTGCGCGGGCCGCACCCCTGCGTTTTCATTTGCCGTCACCTGGTGAGGAGGGGGGGGGGGGGGGGGTGGCAGGAGTGAGGATTGCCCTTGAACACGTCTTTGGCTCTTGGTCTCCGCGCTCCCTGTGGTGATTGCGTGGCACCGACACGAGCCAGTGCACTCACTAAATGATAGTTCTAGCAAACTTTCTGTTATTCCGCTGTATATTATCATTAAACGATTCTTTATGTTTATTTTAACCACATTTACAAGCAATCAGCGAAACAAACATAATAATCTACAGACAATAGGCCTAATATGCAATTTGTAAGGTTGGCGTATTAATCGATAACAAAAAATCATGTTAATTGACATTATTGACATTAAAATACTAATTTTGAATTTGTGATTCAAAATAGACCAGTCACCTTCAAACTCAATGAAAACTTTGTTTCGATGGAAACATTGTTTTCGAGAATACTTTGTAAACACAGGAACAACAACGCTAAATTTTAAGACCACCCAAAATAATTCTGTATTGTCGTTCAAATGAATGAATCTCTGATATCAGAATGACCAACGCAGCTAGGTATATCACATGTGAACAGATGGAGGCAAGGTATATACGTGCAGTTTATAATCGGCGGTCAGTTGAATGACGACTGACGATGTCAACCCGCGAGATAACGTGACCAGGGCCCTTTACACAATAGTTTGTGACCCTGGCACCAAGAAAAGAATAGCCTGCTCGGCAAAACCAACACGCAGTAACTGATCACTTACTGTTTTTTTTCCACGGCGGAATGCTGACTGACGTGCACATAATATGATGCATCGATGACGGACCCCAAAAAACACGGGACGATGACCCAGTGCTGGGGTAATGTTGGGCCACCGTCTTCGACGTTGGCCCAACATTATCCCAGCACTGGGTTTACGAGGTCTCTCGTTTGCTGTGATCTGATCAGGTACAAAATGTACAATATCATATCATTATGTGAGAACTGTCACGTCATCACAAATCACATTCATGTTTGACCTACAGGTGGTCAACGTGTTGAACCTGTCGTATTTTCCCTTTCTTTGTATTATCTTACTCTAACACTTACAAGATCACACGTTTTCAAGGAACTTTCAAATGAAATATAAAGCCACATAAATTCATGAAATACTTTACATGGTATCCCAGCAAAAACGAGACGTTAACTCAATCAAAGTTCATTTATTTATTTATTTATTTTATCATTGAGACATATCTATACAGGGTGGACATTATTAGCAGTCAGGCAATTTTTCACATGTGCCCTGTAACGATTTTGTTACGTTGATGGCCCATTGTCTCCAACGCTCGCCCAACATTGAAGCAAACTTGGGTGAACGTCTCGTGTTTGCAGGAATAGTTGGGGTTGAGTTAACAATTAAACTTGGAGCATATTTGTCGTCATTTAAAGCAGGAAATTGCGTTAGCGATTCCAGTTTCAAATTTCACAGAAGATGCTGACAGTCCCATACATGATACATCTTGATCAACCTGACCATGCACATCTGTACTATACAGTAAAGGCAAACAACAATAAGTGCTTACTTTTCAAGTAAAAAGTTACTGTTGTTTGCCTTTGAAGGCGGTGTACATTTATATTGTCGTTATGTGAGAAGTGTCCCGTCCATCACACACTATCACACTGATTATGTTTAACCTCTTGACAGCGCGCATTAGACCAACATTAAGCCAACATCGGGTCAATGTATCGTCTTCACTTGGTTGCGTCATTTTCTTCAAAAAGTCCATGACCAAAACGTCAGGGTAATTCACCAGATTACGTGAACCATGCATTTTGTTACGAAATGTATATAATATTTTGAAATATGGAGCTGAAAACTTCACATATTACAAGAGACCTTATCGATCGTTCAAATCATCATTTCGCATTTATATATATATTTTTTTACGAGCTGTTCATTTATTTTATTAACTTGTTTCATGCATTTTGCTCGTTGTTTGCTTTTTGTCTTTGTGTGCACAGAAAAAGAGAGTGTCGATCAAAATAAGACGCGAAGTGTGTACCCCAGGTTCAAGACATTAGACGTGAGAATCTGACATCTACAGACGTCAGATTCTGACGTCTAAAGTCGATCCCCGAACCCTCAGATTCAGTGTAAATCACGACAGCTATCCTGACGGCCCGTGTGAAAGTAAGTTCACATTTTCTCGTTGGTACGGTGATGAACTACCTTTATTAGTAATGACTGACAAATATACATTTGGTGATACAGACAAGGTTAATAGAGAGCCATATTCGATGTAGAGATGTTCGTCCTATCATTGTAACAGCTGTGAAGAAGGGTTGTTTTCCCATAGTTGAATGCTCCAAAACACGAGATGTCCTCTCAATATTGTTTCAATGTTGGACCAGCGTTGCAGACAGTGGGTCAACATTTACACGACATAGAGTGAGTGTTGCTAGTCGTTCTCTCTGCACAGCCATTGATCAGTGAGAGGATACCAATGTTGATTTAATGTCGGGTCATCGTCCCAGACGGTGGTCCAACTTTAAAACAGCAATCATAAGCTCAATGCTTCGTGTTGGCTGGAAACTGTATGTGAAAACACTCACTCGCAACTCCCAACAAAATGACATGAGAGAATTTTCACGAAATAATTAATAACAAGAGCACACTCGATAATAGCCCGCCGCCGAATTATGATAAAGAAAGTAAAGACGAATGTCATCACGTAAGTAACAACCCAAGATATAAATGGTATGTTAAATAAGATAGATACATGTATAATATGATATACTATATAATACTTGCATAGACTACAAGGTCAAATTATTGACGTAAAATGAGAAAAATCGCAATAAATCGGCCATTTTGAATTTTTTTTCAGCCATTATTGAACTTGTCCAAGAACTACTTATTAGTAACATGCATAACAAATTTGAAGAGGATATGTGAAAAACTTTTCAAGTTATCGCGCCCACAAGGTCAAATTATTGACGTAAAATGAGAAAAATCACAATAAATCGGCCATTTTTTTTTTTTTTCAGCCATTATTGAACTTGTCCAAGAACTACTTATAAGTAACATACATAACAAATTTGAAGAGAATATGTGAAAAACTTTTCAAGTTATCGCGCCCACAGGGTCAAATTATTGACGTAAAATGAGAAAAATCGCAATAAATCGGCCATTTTTTTTTTTTCGGCCATTATTGAACTTGTCCAAGAACTACTTATTAGTAACATGCATAACCAATTTGAAGAAGATATGTGAAAAACTTTTCAACTTATCGCGCCCACAAGGTCAAATTATTGACGTAAAATGTGAAAAAACGCAATAAATCGGCCATTTTTTTTTTTTTCGGCCATTATTGAACTTGTCCGAGAACTGGTCATTAGTAACATGCATAACAAATTTGAAAAGGATATGTGAAAAACTTTTCAAGTTATCGCGCCCACAAGGTCAAATTATTGACGTAAAATGTGAAAAATCGCAATAAATCAGCCATTTTTTTTTTTTTTTCGGCCATTATTGAACTTGTCCGAGAACTGGTCATTAGTAACACGCATAACAAATTTGAAAAGGATACGTGAAAAACTTTTCAAGTTATCGCGCCCACAAGGTCAAATTATTGACGTAAAAGGTGAAAAATCGCAATAAGTCGGCCATTTTGAATTTTTTTTCAGCCATTATTGAACTTGTCCGAGAAGTGGTCATTAGTAACATGCAAAACAAATTTGGGAAGGAAACATGAAAAACTTTTCAAGTTATCGCGCCCACAAGTAAATGTTAACGCCGACGCCGACGCCGACGACGCCGAACTTCAATTGCAATAGCCCACCTTTTTTAATTAGGGGAAGATGGGGAGAAGTGGGCCGGTGGGAGAACTGGGCCACCCCCAGAATCTCTAAATATAGTAACATGAGGATTCCCTCCTTTGGTCACATGACACAGTGGGATATCCCTGAAATGCACCCTTTTTTTTAAATTGTGGAACACGAAGTATATGGGTGGCACATAAAAACATATTTTTTGGTAACCAAAGTTGATTTTGCACCCGTATTATGTGTCTTTATATCTGTAATGCCAGCAGATATTTATGAAATATAACAACACTCGACCAAAGTACAGTAAATGAGCTGTCACTTAGTAATGAAAGTAGATGTATTAACTTGCCATGAAAATTGTGGCACCATCCATTTTACAAAATGGACGATGTGGGAGAAGTGGGCAGTGTAAGTGTGGGAGGACTGGGCCAGTGGCTCACTTCTCCCTAGCTGGTGGCCCACTTCACCCACACTGGCCAACTTCTCACACAGGTATTAACACTTGCCATAGAAAAACTTTAAGGCATACAAAGTTTACAAAATATACTGGCGCAGAATACATGATTTCGCACAACACATGATTTGATGCACATGTATGCTATTGTAAGATGGACAATGATCCAATATTTTTTACAATTATTTGGCATTAAATATATTTATCGAAACCTAAATTGTTTTCATATCAATATATGGTGCATTAGTTAACAATTTATAGTATTTTCAAAAGTGTACTATCAGTTTATATCCCTTATGGTGGCCTCTAACCTTTGGCTGTCCATAGTTTGTATAAATATAGGCCTACAGCAACCATTTTGCACTACATGGTTGGCTACGTGGTCATTTTACTGTAACCTAAGGCATATACCTCGTACCAGTATATAGAGAGTTGTATATGTGAAAAACATCAGCAGCTGTTGGGGCACCACAGCAGATTTTGTGAGAACCTCAGCAGCTTTTGGGAGTAATGCAGCAGCTTATCTGTGCATAGCAGCATCAATTTACGGGAGCACCGTAGCAGCTGCTGGGAGTACTTCGGCAGATGTTAAGAGCACCGCAGCAGCTGTTAGGAGCACGGTAGCAGCTGTTCAGAGTACCTAAACACTATATATGGTAGCACCACAGCAGATGTTAGGAGCACCGCAGCAGCTGCTGGGAGCATCGCAGCAGCTGTTGAGAGCACCACAGCAGCTGGTAGGAGCACCACAGCAACTGTTTGGAGCACAGCAGCAGCTTATGACATCACCGCAGCAGCTGCTGAGAGCACCACAGCAACTGTTGAGGGCACATCAGCAGCTTATGGGATCACCACAGAAGCTCAAGGAAAGCACATCAGCAGCTGTTGGGGGCACCGCAGCAGCTGTTGGGAGCACCACAGCTGCTGCTGAAAGCACTGTAGCAAATGTTAGAAGCACCGCGGCAGCTGTTGGGAGCACCGCAGAAGCTGTTGGGAGCACCTCAGTAGCTATTGGGAGCACTGTGCAACCATGAAATATGAAGCTGTTGGGAGCACACACCAAGTATTAGAAGCACTGCAGCAGCAGCTGAGATGGGAGCATCGTAACAGCTTATGGGTGCACCGCAGCAGCTTATGGGAGCACCACAACAGCTGTTGAGATCACCGCAGCAGCCGTAGGGAGCACTGCATGCAGCTGTTTGGAGCACCGCTTATGAGAGCACAGTATCTGCAGTTTATGGGAGCACCATATCAGCTGTTGGGATGTCGGAAGCAGATGTTTGCAGTAGCACAGAAGCATATGGGAGCACCGCAGCAGCTGTTGCGGAGCACCGCAGCAGCTTATGTGAGCAGCGCAGCATCTGTTGGGACCACCACGTACAGCAGCCGTTGGGAGAACTGCATTAGCTGCTTGGAGCATCGCATCAGCTTTTGTCAGCACTGTAGCAGCAATGGGAGCAACGCAGGCAGCTGTTTGTAGCACATCAGCAGCTGTTGGGAGCACCCCAGCAGCATACGGGAGCCCATCAGCATCTGTTCGAGCACCACAGCAGCTTCTGAGAACACCACAGCAGCTGCTGGGAACACCAAAGCAACTTATTGGTGCACATCAGCAGCCGTTGGGAAAACCATTTTCATGGATTAAGACTTTTTAGTAGATAGATTATTTTATTTATTTATCAACGTTTGGGTATGGCCCATTTCTCCCACATGGTGGCTCAGTTCTCCCCCGAGCAGGGACAACTGGGCCAGTTTAAAAAATGGCAGAAAAATGTTGTTTCACAATTTTCTGCTGAACAGTGGCTTTAAAGCACATGGTGAATACATTTATATTTTCACATATTTTATTCAGGAGATGTGTTGAATTCATTCGTTAAATTGTGAATTTGTGAGAAGAAAAAATATAAAAAATGGCCCAGTTCTCCCCATCTTCCCCTAAAATTAAAAGGCGGGCTAAAAATCACCATAATGAAATGAGGTAAAATACCAAACAACTCATTGACATACATTTCTGTGCAGCTTACTCACGACAACCTAGCTCAGGGGCGATACTAATGTAGAGGCCTGATACGTAGATTATTATTCAGCCTGCTTTTGAAGGTTAATTTGCTTGTAGTCACAGTTCTAAAAATCTATTAGGTTAAATCTGACGTTTGTTCTACAGAGAAAAAAAAGCAGTTTCTGCTTAATGTGTTCTGGCATTACACAGAAGTATATTTAACTGTTTTTAATTTACAAAGTAGCTTCAGTACAAGCAAATAATTTAGACCGAGTGGGTGGTTTTGCATAATTATTCGTACT
The DNA here is from genome assembly GCA_964017125.1 of Flabesymbios commensalis. Classification (NCBI taxonomy): domain Eukaryota; kingdom Metazoa; phylum Annelida; class Polychaeta; order Terebellida; family Flabelligeridae; genus Flabesymbios; species Flabesymbios commensalis. The sequence goes on from CAXHKU010000177.1 coordinate 45,868, forward strand.
TTGAAGTTTAAACCACAGCTGCACGCACGTGTGTCCTTTATCATGTTCATAATGTCTATGTTGTTTTAAAATCACACAAATCACACGTAACACTCCTATAACAAGACTACATAAGTCCAGGAGCTCCCGCTCCGAATTAGAATTTGATTTAAGCAATTTTGTATAGGGTTATTAATGTAGTCCTAGTCTGGGTCAAAAATCATGACGCAAGACAACTAGGTCTAAGAAGCCCAGTCTAAGAGTAAGATAAGAACTAGACAGTCTGTCAGAGATTGCAAACCTCCATTGAAATTAATGATCCTAATCAGTATCCCAGTAATGGTCTACCTATCTGGCATGGTTTACCCGATATCAGGCCAATCGAGTTAACTAATAGCTGATTTACGGTCATTTTGAATTCGATATAAATTAGTTAAAAACTTAGGGTGCATCCTCCCCCGAAACCTCAAATTTTGTTTTATAGTAATGGACTAACATCTAACACAGTTTGCAAAATATTGGGCATGTGAAAGTAAATAATGGCCGATAGAGGGCCATTTTGAATTTGATCAAGTCAAAATTTTCCAAGATGCATCCTCAGCTGAAATCTCACATTTCATTCTATAGTAATGGTCTAGCCATCTAGCACGGTTTACCAAATATCGCCCATGTGAAAGTGAATAATGGCCGATAAGAGGCCATTTTGAATTTGATCAAGTCAAAATTTTTCAAGATGCATCCTCTCCTGAAATCTCACATTTTGTTTTATAGTAATGGTCTAGCCATCTAGTACGGTTACTAAAAACCGGCTATGTGAAAGTAAATAATGGCCGATAGGCGGCCATTTTGAATTTGATCGAGTCGATTTTTTTCAAGATGCATCCTCTCTTGTAATCTTACATTTTGTTTTATAGTAATGGTCCAGCTATCTAACACGGTTTACCAAATATCAGCAATGTGAAAGTAAATAGTGGCCGATAGGCGGCCATTTTGAATTCGATTGAGTCGAAAGTTTTTTAAAGGCATCCTCTCTCTAAACGTCACATTTTGTTTTATAGTAATGGTCTAGCTATCTAGACCGGTTTACCTGATATCAGGCCTATCGAGGTAAATAATGCTGATTGTCGGCCATTTTGAATTTGTAAGTTAAAAATTTTCAGGGTGCATCCTCCCACGAAAACTCACACTTTGTTTTATAGTAATCAGGTAATGGTCTAGCCATCTAGCACGGTTTACCAAATAACAGCCATGTGAAAATGAATAATGGCCGAAAAGGCGGCCATTTTATATTTGATCAAGTCAATTTTTTTCAAGATGCATCCTCATCTGAAATCTCACATTTCGTTTTACAGTAATGGTCTAGCCATCTAGCACGGTTGACCAAATAACGGCCATGTGAAAGTGAATAATGGCCGATAAGCGGCCATTTTGAATTTTATCGAGTCTAATTTTTTCAAGATGCATCCTCTCCTGAAATCACACATTTTGTTTTATAGTAATGGTCTAGCCATCTAGCACGGTTTACCAAATAACGGCCATGTGAAAGTGAATAATGGCCGATAAGCGGCCATTTTGAATTTTATCGAGTCGATTTTTTTCAAGATGCATCCTCTCCTGAAATCACACATTTTGTTTTATAGTAATGGTCTAGCCATCTAGCACGGTTTACCAAATAACGGCCATGTGAAAGTGAATAATGGCCGATAAGCGGCCATTTTGAATTTTATCGAGTCGAATTTTTTCAAGATGCATCCTCTCCTGAAATCACACATTTTGTTTTATAGTAATGGTCTAGCCATCTAGCACGGTTTACCAAATAACGGCCATGTGAAAGTGAATAATGGCCGATTGGCGGCCATTTTGAACTTTGACAAAATGATTTTTTTCAAAATACATCCTCTCCTGAAGCCTTACAATTTGTTTTATAGTAATGGTGTAGATATCTTGAGCGGTTTTCATGATATTCCACAATATCAGGCCTGTCGAGGTGAATAATGGCTGATAGGCGGCCATTTTGAATTTTATCAACTTCAAATTTTTCAGGATGCATCCTCTCCTGAAACCTTACAATTTATTTGATATTAATGGTGTAGCTATCTTGAGCGGTTTTCATGATATTCCGCAATATCAGGCCTGTCGAGGTGAATAATGGCCGTTGGGCGGCCATTTTTAATTTTATCGACTTGAAATTTTTCAAGATGCATCCTCTCCTGAAACCTCACAATTTGTTTTATAGTAATGGTGTAGCTATCTTGAGCGGTTTTCATGATATTCCGCAAAATCTTTCAGTCGGATTTACCGATGTTATAAATTAGGTCAAAGTGCTGGGTCAACTTCAAGGTCAAGGTCCAAAAACCTGAAAAGGCACAACTAGGGACCTTAGAGAACATGTATGTGCAATATGACTGTCATCGGCCCAGTACTTTTCGAGATCTGCTCCGGAAACGAAGTGCGCGTCAAAACGTCTAAATAGGTCATAGTTCTGAACCAGAAGTAGGTCAAAGTTCAAATACCCCAAAAGGCACAACTAGACCCCCTAGGGGTGTTGTGTGTAAAATTTGAAGACAATCGGACAAGTACTTTCAGAGATATGCTCCGGAAACGAATTGTTTACGGACGGCCCAACGGCCCAACGGCCCAACGGCCCAACGGCCCAACGGCCCAACGCCGTCACATCATCATTTTCTCCTCTGCAACCTTGCGTATTGAATTCAGATTAAAAATATTTTAACCCGTCCATTAGCCACCTGGAAGTAACCCACATACCAAAAATTGTTATCCTAGCTTATTTTCTCACAAAGTTATAGGCAAAAGAAGAGGCCAAAAAAAAACGGAGGTAGAATCCATAGCTCCCTTCGCTCACCTACGGTGACGGCGGGAGCTAATTAACCCTTAAGACCCAGGTACCTAACATATCACATGTAGACTTTCAAGTAAAGCACGCACACCTAGAACTGCAAAAAAATAACCGCTTTGTCTGTACCGGGTATTTATAATTTGACAATTATTTATTAACAAGAAATATGTATTTCCCGGGATTTGAAGCTGGAAATACGAGGAAATAGTAATCGGGGGTATAACATTCAATGAGTCAGGAGTACAAAACAAATGATCTCCACTTTCTTTAATCGTCACATACAATTGAATTAGCACGTGTGTTGTATCCGGTGTTACTACACGCGAGTCGTCATGCCCAGGGGGTATACTGCCCTACAGAGGTGAACAGAAGTAACCGCTCACCTATAAAGTAACAAGTTACTGCTGTTTGATTTTGTACTGCATTATAATAAGTGTTGTGACGTTTTTCCATTAACCCTTTCAGCACCATTCAAGACTACAGTCGTGCTTAACCCTTAAAGCGCTGCCATATTTTTGTATAAACCATGGAGACCAAAGGATTTATTTAATTTGACAAAAAGATTTATTAGATTTATTTAATCATCATGAATGTCTTAGTTAAATCTTTCTGATTCATTTGAATACCTATGTTATGGGTCTACGACATTAAGAAATATTTTTACACTTACAGTGCGGGGATCGACTTCAGACGTCAGAATCTGACGTCTACAGACGTCAGATTCTGACGTCTAAATTCGATCCCCGCGCTGTGAGGGTTAACCAGTTGTATAAGCACAACGGGTTCTCGCAATTATATTATTTGCTTCTTCAATCGGAAATAATTGTCTGATCTAAATTCGAACAAATAAGAGGATGTCAAAAACCATGTCAAAAATAAGAAATACGGGAATTTCGTCTCTATATCTAGCCTAACTGGTGAATGCGCAGCAGAAAATTTTTAAAAAACTTTTGCAGTTCTAGTCTATGGACATGTTTACATCATATGGTCATATTAAGAAGCCAAAATAAAATCACTGATTTTTTGATGATTTTAGACTGGGCCTGTCCTTTTAAAGGGTGAAGTGATTTAATAGTAATTTTAAAATGCATCATGTTGGAATTAGATCATATTTATATGAAATCGGTTCTTGTGATCAATGCAAACATAAGCCAAAGACTTGTAATCTAAAACTCAACAATATTATAACAATAGCACACATTGAAGTATTTATACAAGCACGTTTAATCACGCAATGAATTATCTGAAAAGTAAAATATTTACTAATAATCTATGTCTACTAATTTATATAGCACCGGCCTACTACAGTCATGTGTTCCAATTGACTTATGGAGGGTAGTATCCTCTCAGACCTCTATCTCCGCCTGTGGAAATTTCTGTAGCATAGCTCTTTGGAAGAAAATTTAAAGGCCTGTTTTCGTAGTCAAAGGGTAAATCAGTTTGCAGTGACAAAAGAGCAGCATGATTAAATGAGGAGCAGGCCTAATTGGATTTAATTAAGTTCAATCAGTGTTGCGATCACACCTGAGGGTCTGTACCGCAAATCGATGCATTTGTCAACACTAGTGTAATTATCATAATTATCTTGAAAAAGTGTTATTCTCTTGTCTTACTAAATAGTCAGTTAATTAATTTTAAGCTGGAACTGCTAACGCAATTTGCAGTTTCCATTAACCATTTAACCGCCGGTGCCGCATATACTCGGGTTTTCATTTTCATTAAGTACCACCTTTTGAACATGTTAAAGATAAAATGTGACATCAATCAGCAATAATTGTTGACCTCCATTTTGTCAAATCTGAATAATTTTCACTCACTTGAAGTTGTGGATCGCGTCAGCGAGACACAACTTTAAGTGGGAGAAAATTCAGATTGAATAATTTGACGGTTATAGGGTCAAACCAAAAAATCTATGTGATTGAAAATACAAAATTAAATATTTGATAAACTGAGGATCAGTTGCCAGTGGCATTTTATCTATTGTAAAACTGGCTGAAAATTGAATGCGTATACAGGCCTACTGTTCTGCTACCCTGATGACATCGCAAGGCTCTGACACAGTGACCTCCATTTTTTAATATAATAGTTCTAATAGGATGAAAAGTTTACGCCTGCTGAAAATGGCCTAGTTTTTGTGGGCACTTGAAATATTCGTATCAATTTCATGGCATCCGAGTTTTTTGGTAGGCAGCGCGAGTGTCGTTTTTACACAGCTGGCTGTGGAAACAAAATGGTGGTCAGTGTGACTAGGCCTCGCGCAGTAAATGAGCTAGGCGGCCCAGTCATACCGGGTACTGTTCTGCAAAGCCAACAGACAGTATCTGCTTACTTGTAATATAAACACAGTTGAATGTTACCAATCTTACCTCTCATTCGGTACAACCACATTTTGCTGATAAGACCACAGGCTGTTCTTTTCCACAACACAATCGCACTTTTCTCCTACAATATTCCAGTGGTTGCGTATTTTCTACGCGCTCTGTGCATCTCTGTGAGATACACAGGTTGGCGCAAGACCTCCATGTTTACTGGACTGAAAGATCCAGACCAGAACTCACTCAACCAGATAATCCAGATAGAAGAGGGTATCACTCAACAAAATGAAGAGCGTATCAGTCACTAAATGGCGATCTGTTCACTAGAATCCATTAGCTTTTCAAAATGGTGTCAGAAGGACACTTTCCTGGCGTTATTACTGGCAGGACCAGCTCAATGTCAAAGGCCCAGCCAACAAACAACAGAACAGCACATAGCAGGCAGGTCGACGGCCAATCAAACCATCCTCTAATAATAGAGTACACTATGTGTGTACACGTGTTCACTAGAGCCAGCCAGCAAATATAACACGCTCATCCAATGCTGGTTTGATGTTGGGCCAACGTTGTAGACTTTAGACCATCATCAAACCAGCATTATGTAGACGTCTCGCATTTGCTGGCTAGCGATTTATCCCTAAGATAAACTATTCTGCCGTGCAAAGCTAAATGGCAGTATCTGCTTACTTTACAAGTAAGCAGATACTGCCATTTGGCTTTGCAGAGCAGTACTGTAAGCCTTAGTGTGTCTTAGTGCTTTGTTCATTAAAACAAATTTAGCATCTAACATGACAAAGGCTAATGGCTAGTATATTCCTTATCCAAAATCACTTGAAATGTTGGCCTATTAACCTTTTAACCGCCGGTGCCGCATATCTTCGAGTTGTAATTTTTTATTAGCGCATTAAGTACTACCTTTTAAACATGTTAAAGATAAAATGTGACATCAATCAGCAATATTTGAAAACAGTTGACCTCCATTTTGTCAAATCTGAATAATTTTCACTCACTTGAAGTTGTGGATCGCGTCAGCGGGACACAACTTCAAGTGAATGAAAATTCAGATTGAAAAATTTGGCGGGTAAAGGGTTAAGTAACGTTAAGATCCAGCAAACCAAAAACTGGTTGAATGTTCTGGGGCCAACATAAACAAATGTGGAGCGTATCTGCATGACTGTTATGTGGTTGCGAGTGAAAAAAATCAACGTAATGTTTATCTTGTTTATTTGAAGTATTACAGCGGCCAGAACAGCAAGAGGGTTATTAGTCTCATTATGATACGGCTTGGTTGCTTAACATTCAGATGTGGCGGCATTTTTGTTGTTCTAACCCTATCAATATCCCAATATCATGCGGATAAACTGAAATTCTCATCTCAGAGTGTGAGGAGAAAATTACCTGATTTTGTAATTATTTAAAAATACTCAAGTGCAACAAATCAAATTAGGCAAGCTTAAAATGTCTTTGGAACGTAGAATTTTCTATAATAAAATTATAATTCTAGTACAAAATGTTCGATATGGCGCATATAATATACGATATCATATGAGTGGTTAGTTATGCGACAACTAACTAATGAATCACCGTGTTCTTATCAGCGTGTTCATTTAAATTATGACAAGCTCCACTCACGGATATGAGTAGTCAAAATGGCAGAAAAAAATACGTAAGACCTTATTCCATCGATACACAAAATCATGGATAAGGCTGAATGATTAGTTCAAATTATACGACATTTTGATCCACAAGAGACGATGTGTCGTGTGTACAGAAAATGGGGCTGCTATGCAGTAAAGCAAAGCAATAGTCAACAAGCGGCCAGCTTTATTAATTTATTCACACATTTCCAATTCTATCATTCAAATCAAAACAAATTCATTACCATATTATATTCGTACAGGATTCAGGTAATATATTAGCATTGGGCTGCAAGATATTCTAAACTTACCATTCCGCAATTTATTAGTCATTTTGACATAATCCTCACTTTGAAGTTCAAAGGATCTATCTGCCAATTTAAAGGATATATCTCCAATCTGTAAAGTGGGAGATACACCTTTCAAATTCAAGGGGATGATAATTATGTCTTCCCATTGTGGTGATCATATATAATGTTCAATTGGACGTCTTTATTTTAGCCTTCGCGCGAAATACGCGGGAAAGAAAAGATCCCGAATCCACGGTATGTGTTATGTACACTTTATACATGTAACAATGCAGGCGGGAGGGAAGAGAGGGAAAGGTAAACAGCCTCGGGGAGCGGGAAGTACTGTGTCAGACTCAATATTTATATAGTGTATATGTATAGAGCAGATACAACAACATTACGCAAACCGAAATGCCCGTTTTAGCAGAAATGCATTTCTGGTTTTATTCATACCGATGAGGGGATATTATAGGTATGTCCTGGGGGAACAAAACTTGAAAAACGTTTCAAATATTGCCAGGCCTAGATGCTCAACCCCGATTTCTAACGAATCGAATTTCTAACTTATTCCCCGTTTGGAACACGTTGGAGCTGGTTCCACCAATCAAGGCATATTTACAGTTACCAGGTTACTGAATCCAAGGAAACTCTTTGAGCTTTATTGATGAGGAGCTCGGAGTACAGCATCCTGGTATTGGTCTGCTTATCTATAATGCATGACTCAGTACCGGGCCTCTGATTTGCAGCTCAAAGGTTTTGTATATTCATCCTTTCATCAATTTAATTGGAAAACAGTAGTTTCTGGAACATGTACGTATGGTACGAGATACTACTGACGATATGTGACAAAAAACTGGATTTTAATTAACAGGGCCCTTCTCGTTTTAACCCTCGTCTTGCTGCGCCCGATATACGGTTTCAAACAGATTTTAAGCAAGATAATATGTCACTGAAAGTAGATAATATAGTTTGTGGTAGATGCTAAGTTAGTCAAATAATTCAATTTGGAATATATATATTTGAAAAAAACCCATAAATATTTTTGTCATTTTGACCTGGAAATTGCGTTAGCAATTCCAGCTTCAAATGACGAAAAATACAATTGTAAATATTCAGCAGGACAAGGGTTAATGTAATCCATACGCAATCCATACGAATAGAAATTTCAAATCAATGTTGGTTTACTGCTGGGCCAGCGTCGCCGACGCTGGCCCAGCAGTAAATAAACATTGGTTGAACATCGTAATGGCAGCCGCTTGCGGAGGCAAACAGTAGTAACTGCAAAGTAAACAGTTGTTGATATGTGCTTTTGTGCAGCAGTATATAATCAACAATCAATACATGTATATTTTCCGCTAAAAAAAGGCACTATAGAATTTCGGACAGGGAAACATTTAAAATACCTTTTTGGTGAAATTTCGATTGCAGCGTATTTAATCGTTTATCCTGTGTAAATATCCCCATTACGGATGATGATAAAGAGCTGCAGTGAGCAACACCTCGCTCTCGCAATCCAGCTTATGGGTGATTCACCATTTGGTCAACCTCTCAGACATTGACACAACATTGATCCAGCACCGCGCCTGTGCATACACCATCTGCTGATGTTTCAGCATGTTCAGTCTCTCTCCATCCTCATGTGTACACACCCAGCAGGTCTGCATAATCTTATCATGGGATATAATCTACATTATTACCAGTCTCAGTATTAGGGGATAAATAGCGTCAAATATATAATATAGGCCCACAAACATACACCATTTCTCTTTTAAAGTTCATGCTTCAGAAAAAAACTTGAATGAGTTAATTTTAATTCAATGTCGGCATTTTCATTGTATTTTTTATTATTTTATAATATCACCTAACATTTCCTAAGAAAATGTATCGATGTCCTAGGTAATCTGAGGTAATGGTATAATAACATTTTCATTGCATTGCATTATTATAACCGCAATTACAGTTCTCCGTAATATCATTCACATCGTTATATAACAAGCAGACTTATGTGTACACGCTGCAGCAGAACTGCAGGCGGCCTGCCAACGAAAAGACAACTACGTCTTACTGCTGGCTCAATGTTTAGTCGGCGTCTGAGACTCCGGCCCTACATTGACCCAGCATTGGCGTTTTGAGGTGGCTGGTAAGCGCACACCCACGTAGTGCCGCGGGGAGATTTGGCAATCGCGTGTAATCGGTATGCGTCCATTAGCTGGTCTTCAGAGAGGTTATGGTGTTCTGGAGTACTGCAGTCAGTAAGTTACAGCACACACCAATCAGCCACCCAGACGTTCACTCGGTGTTAGTTTAATGTTGGGCCAGCGTCGTAGACGGTGGCCTAACATTGAACTAACATCGGGTAAACGTGTCGTGTTTGCTGGCTACTTCAAGTACTACAGACCTGTACGAGCCAAGAAAAGAAGAGATTGATATTGTATTTTTTCACAGGATCTGCTCTGTATATCAACAAGTACCGAGCAGACAAAATAAGTTGATTCAATGTTGGCTTAGTGTTGGGCCACCGTTGTAGATGGTGGATCAATAAGAAACCAATATTGCATCTTGCTATAGCAAGAACAGTACATTGAACGGCGTCTTAGTCGAACAAAAACTAAATCTTATTAATAATTAATAAGATACTCATATGCACATGTGACTTCATCTTAAACTTAGTTTTGTTTCATTGTTTGTCAGATGAATAATTATCATACCCTAAGTGAAGGATTTATTCGGATTTGAACAAAATAATTTTATTGCACACAATCAATAAAGCAATATGTAAGTGATTAATGAGACGACGTTGTCAAAACCCGATCAACGGCGAAAATGGTGTAATAAAAGTTGACCAAAAGCTGCACACCATACATGATACACATCTGATCAGTTTGAAGGATTGTGTTGAGAAATCACAATAACACAACTCGCGCTCGGCGATATTAGCTCACATTATGTAGGGGGTTCAGACCGCTTGTTTAAGCCAGTGAGCAGGTGAGTAGTCGGTATTCGTAGATCAGTGGTTAATGTCAGTTATGTCTACAGGGACTAGACGTTCTCACACCAGGTCCTGTCTCTTAGGCCACCTGATGAATGGTGTCTTATCCCACTAAGGAGGCTAAAAAGGTACCATTCTTCAACCGACCTAAGTTACACATACATTCCAGTGATTCTACATCCCTAGGAATTCTCCATTGCAAACAAATGCTTGTTCAATCAAATCTTCCCCAATTTGCTGTTAATATATTATCCCTTGTTTCATACAACGCTCTGATGCATCTGACAAAGCGTCCTACCCGGCGTCTTGATCTTATCAAAGGGATATTTTTGTTTCTAAAACACTTTTATCTGAAAAGTAGACGTAGGAATATATCGATGTATGAATCTCCTGATTTTCTACGATAATCTTTGTCATGATCATGATTCTGTTTTGTATTTTTTGTAGTTTCTGTAAACAATCAAGTAAATGTGTAAATGCTATACGTTATTGGATCACCTTCTACTTGACGCCGATTCCGATGTCTCATTCGGCTTGCATGTGGCTCGTAACTTTGAGAAAACGAGTGTTGTGCATAGACATTGCTGCAAACTCGCCAAAGAGTCACTGAGTTAGAACGCAGCTGAGAGTGCCGAGTCTTTACATATAGCCGAGTCCCTTCCTGACCAGACCAGATCCTGCCAGCAGCGCCTTCACTCACCCCAGTGATCCGTCTTCGTCAACACGTCAGGACGCGGGGATACACCTCATGGCCACCCCAATGACGTACATCCTCAACACCACCTCGAATACCTCACCAGTATACTTACTGACAGACTAATGTTACTGGTCCATACTCGTTGCTCAGCTATTTATTAAACATACAGATTGTAAGCAAAGGACTGATTCAGTGTTGCGTTGCATTCGAGCAATTTGACAAACTTGTGAAGTGAGAGATACACCCCTCCTATTCCAAGATGACGACTTACTGTTGATTTGAGGACACAGTAATGTGTCGCCAACAGAAACAGTTAAAATTTCAGCGCTGCAGTATTTTCCATCCATCCATTTACACCACCATTCATGCATCCTTGCATCCATGCATCAATCCATCTATGCATCCATCCATGCATCCATCCGGCCATCCATCCATCCATCCATCCATCCATCCATCCATCCATCCATCCATCCATCCATCCATCCATCCATCCATCCATCCATCCATACATCAATCATCATCCATTCATCCAGCCATTCAATCATGCATCCATCCATGCATCTATCCGTCCATCCATCCAACCATCCATCCATCCACTGACCCATCCACAGTTTTTCGTAAGACGACTAAACTTGACTATAAGAAATCTGACATAGGCCTAACAGGATATTATTACTCCTATATATAAATATATGGAACACTAGTTTTGAAATTATTAGCCCATCCATGATCATTTTCCTATTTCCTACATTTTAGAACTGACTGGTATCGACAAATCAGAAGTCTAAATATAACCTACATCTATATAGTATTGTTCGCTTAGCTTGACCTGTATAGGTCAACTAAGAGGAAAGTAACGGCCTAGGTTCAACAATCTGATGAAGACATAGTATAACAGCCTGGGGTTATATTGATTCAACTCGCTGTTTGCCTCAAATACCCGCTTTACATCAGTACCAGAGCCCAATACACGGACCTCATCCGTAAATCCCTGCGCCTGTTGCCAGGGAAACCGATCAATACCCCACGAGAGAGGCCAATGTCATTCTATCGGTGTGCTCCATGAATTTCAATCATCCTTTGATGTGTTATTTTTTTTTGTCTTCATCAAATGCTATGGCTATTATGTTCCAGTCGTTATAAGGTATACAGGTATAAGGTCGTGCTGACATGTCAGTTGTGTTTTTAGATAATTTGAAGCTAGAAATCCTATCGCAATTTTCAGCTTCAAAATTAATGACAAATGAAGTGTACACCCTCCTCAAGTTGAGTTATTTTATAACTCATCATCTACCGCAAACTACTTTATCAATTTCAGTGGCATTTCATTTGATTTATAATTTGTTTGAAACGTATATAATTATATACAAGCTATTAATGGTAAAAATAGATAAATTATCTCTCTATATGATAGGCCTGTTGCATAGCATATTAAACACCTTACATGTTGCGAGCACATCGTAAGCAGGTAAAAGCAAAATCAGAAAGACGGAGCATACACAAGATTTGAATTCAGCTCAGAGTTCACGGATGATACATGTAAGTCACAATTAACCCTTTAAGCCCTCACGATGCATTAAGGCATCATTTCACATCCCTGAAAACATCCTTAATTTTCCTACAGCAAAGGGTTTTAGAACAAAAATTTGCCATGAAAATGGTTTACCAATACATGGCAATTTTCTTTAATTTTTTACCCATTCAAATCATCTTCATCCACTACAAGTCGAGAATTGCGAGAGCAATTCGCGGCTTGTAGTGGATGGAGATGACAATTGTAAATTCAGGCTTGAAAAGGTTAACCTATCTAAGACTTGGTACAAATTTGAAGACGATATGTCAAGGGCATGATTCAGTAGTGTATTAAAACACGTGGCTGATTGCGGCTGCGGGTTGATTACACGCCTTCATCGCACGCACATACCACGCATACGTGACATACGTCCGTATGCCATTCTGCTAGTCATATTTGCTATTTGGTAAAGTTACAGATGTGGCTTTTGATTTGTAGGTGCCGTATACATACTAAACTAATGATGGTGTCCGACTCTGATGTCTAGGTTATCAGCAAAAATCACCCGATTAAATAACACAAAATGATAGCCTACATACCACACTGCAAAAATTATAAATAGAAAGTGCAAGTTCTACTGGATAAGTATCAGAGAATCGAGGTGAACACAAGTCGTTGAATCAATGTTGGTTTATAATTGGTCCAGTGTCGTGGACAGTGGGCCAACATTAAACCAGCATTGCACTGGGTGTATAACAGGTAATATATAATTCACCACAATGCACTGATAGTTAACAAACATGTCAGATACGTCAGTATATGGCATGCGACGCTGGGCAACGGTAAAGCAACACTGGGTCGACGTATACTGATTACTGGGAAGTTTGCACTAACTAGACACGTAAACATGGTAAAGGTCTCTGCACACAATTCCCAACAAATACCAGACATGGACCCAATGTTGATTCAATCGCTACATCGTCAACTGGGTTGTGAAAAGCGTGACGCAGGCAGGTCTACTGCACGGGTCCAGCCTGTATGAGGTTTCTAGACACTGGCGATAATATAATTTCGATCTGATCTGGTATATCACATAGGAATACATCGACTGAAACAACCGCTGTTATTCGTCTATTATATGTCCAACGGATTATTCGGATAATTCGGTTAATTTAACCAATCATATATTTTCAAATCTGTCAACAGGACTAAATTAATTGCCTGAATTAACTAATTTATTTCTGGGACATAATAAATACATCAATTATTTACAGTGGTTGTTTCAATCATTGGGGTTTTCCAAATATTTGATGCTGTTGCAGATGGCTTACTGTTGGACAAGTGATAAATGATATTAAACTAACATCCATTTTCAAGTGGGACTGCCTCAGTTTAATTGATTCGTCTGTTTCTTCACAATATCACTGTGCTGGCACATTTACATGACTGACGTCATTTCAGAGGGCGATATATGGCTAATCTTTGACCATGTTTACATTTCACGTAATATTTACTGAGAGTCTTTGTATATTTACCCAGCAAACACGAGGCGTTAATCCAATGTGGTTTCAATGTTGGGCCAGCGTCGCAGACGGTGGCCCAACATTGAAACCACATTGGCTTACCGTCCCGTGTTTCTGGGTCCTTGGTTTGTTTACAACTTCGCACCAAGAATCGATATTTCTCATTCCTCCGTCCTATCAGTTTTTTCTTTCCCAAAAACAGAGCCCTGCTCGACGGTCAAAGACCCCGTAATAGTATTCATGGGACAGCAAACTCTACAAACAACATTAATGTGACTGGGTCCGTATTCTCGTACAAGTTACGAGATATCGTAGGCTTCTGATTGGTCGAGATGGCCATCTCGACCAATCAGAAGCCTACGATATATCGTAACTTGTACGAGAATACGGGCCCTGCGTCGCATACTACCGTGTAAACATATATAACGCTAAAACAGGGACTGCTGATTTTAAAAGTAAGCAGTCAGGCCCCTGCTGCCTTTTGGCTGTACAGAACACCGCTGTACACATGCGCTAAAAGACAGTAGCCGATTATTTAAGAAGTAAGCAGTTACTGCCTTTTGGCTTTACAGAAAAGTGTCAAATAAAGCCAAAAGACAGTTACTGTAGCCGATTACTTGAGTACGTAAGCAGTTACCAGTGTTAATGACATTTGGCTTTGCACAACATTGCTCTGCAATGCAAACAGTAAGTAAGCATTCAGTAAGTAAGCATTCACTGCCTCATATCAAGTTTTTTGTTTTATACAGAAATGCTGTGCATAGCCAAAATGCTGTGCATAGTTTCCTGAAAAGTAGGCAGTATAATACTGTTGTGTTGTACAACAGTATACTACGTGATCGAGGAGCAAGGTGTGTTTATGAGTTCCTGACACGCACGCGACACTTAATTAAACCATGGAGATAGTAGTTTACTATCTCCATGATTAAACGAAATAAAAATTATTGACAGTCTGAAAACGTTAATACATTAACACCTGATTAAACATATGCAATCAGAGATTTGTATATCAGGGACCTGGCAAAAGCTCAAAGGCCCTGTAGCGTTATGGCAAAAAATAGTAATATTTACAAACACTAATTTAGCATAATATTCTCTATAAGTTAAAAAAAAATGTAGTAAATACACCTGGAATTTATTGTGATGAGCTATAGTCGACCTGGGTGAGTAATGCCACGTCAGATATTCGGAATCATAATAATAGTGATATATTATTACATTATCGCTCATAAGTCATGAAAAACGTCGATCTTGATCTCCTTCAATATTGATCATCAATAACAATAACTTCGATGATGGTGACTATATTAAAACCAGAAATAATGCGATATTTGCGGAACGAATCTGGCCTGTCTTTACTTTTATTAAATATCAACACTGTGTCTATTATGACGAATAAACACAACAATGTTTAACATGTTTAAGGTGTACATAAACATGTTAGACACTATTAGTGTATACTATATCACTTTACAAACATATATACCTCCGGAACCTCTCTTTAATCCCAAGAGGGTCATTTCGTTTCAAAACACTGGTACCTAACATGGCCAGTCTTCCTTGGCGGCAGACCCGGCAACACTGACGTCACTAGTCTCCACCACATTGTGTCTGTACGCCGCAGTAGAACTGTTCACTAACGTTTTAGCAACATGTATTTTGTGCGATGACAAAGAAGCATGTCTTTTTTACCTCCTGCGATAAGAAATGTGTACTTCAACCATTTCAGCTCTCAGTATGGCGATCTCTGTGCCAAAGCTTGCGATGTCATCTGGGTACGATCACATATTATACCCTGCCAATATTTTATGATTTTTATTAGTCTGCCCTGATGGCCTTGATACTTCGTGTAATCAAATCAATAAAATTCATTGCGCCACCTGGGACTAATAACATATATATGTACCTCCATAATAAGTAGAATTGTAAGAGATTATAGGATACTGCAGGCGAACTACATGCAGATTTGTCTTCAATGTTGCGGTCACATCACATCAGTCTTTTCTCCCAACACGTTCTTTTTTCTGAAGAATAACGATGTAGGTCGAGTAATATATATATCTTCAGTTTTTGGCATTCACCGCATTATAATTTATTAGGTTCTTCCAGGTAAACGTATTGCATCCAATTTGATTTATTAACCTGTCCTTTTAGAGATACCATGTCGAACAGACCCATAAAACCCCTACTGACAACCAACCGAACTGTAGTTCATTAATTTTATCCCAGCATACAATATGGCGGCGACGCAACCCTTATCATACCGTACTAGATTTATGGCTTGGAGATCGTACATTCGCAGCAAAAAAAATTGTTTTATCTGTCAATCGTGAGAGTGGCAGATAACCCTTCGGCTCACAGGGGACGATATATTTAATATATTAGCTGAAAATCAGAGATGTACAGTTTGATAAATAAACAAAATAAATCACAGGTGTCTGTCTGTCACACCCCGCGTCTCATTCAGCATGTTTAGTTATCTGATGCAAATAATAAAAGGCAAAATTACATACGTGGTTTAAATATCCAGTATAATTTAGCGCTTTAACAGGTTTAAGGGTTATATAAATATGTTGAAGTTCATTGATTTCTCGCGGCAGATGTTCATGCTATGTTTTCTATTAACAAAGCGGCACATGACAACACCGTCCCAGTAGGACCCGCCTCTCACATGTTTAACAAAGTAAACATCTACAAGATTCCCTGTTGCTGCGTTAATTAAAAGCCAACATGGAGTCCTAATTAAAAGTCACTGATTAGACTATGCTGACCACACAGAGCAAGGCTTATAGAGCTAAGGATAAGACGATAGCATGTCCAGTCATCAGTATGCATATACTGAAGGGCAAAATAACATACGTAGTTTAAATATCCAGTATAATTTAAATATGACAGAGTTCATTGATTTTTCGCTACAGATTTTCATGGTATGTTTCCTATTGACAACGCGGCACATGACAACTCCGTCCCAGTAGGACCCGCCCTTAACATGTTTAGCAAAGAAAACATCTACAATATCCCCTGCTGCTGCGTTAATTAAAAGTCAAAATGGAGTCCTAATTAAAAGTCACTGATTAGATTACGCTGACCACACAGAGCAAGGCTTATAGAGCTAAGGATAAGACGATTAACCTTTTGAAGGCTGCAGTGTTTTAAATTACACTTTCACCCCCATGAAATATTTCAGTCGCTGCAGCGAATACAAATTATTGGGGACGAGCGATACCAAAGATTAACCCTTTAACCGCCAAATTATTCAATTACAATTTTCACCCACTTGAAGTTGTGTCTCGCTGACGCGATTCACAACTTCAAGTGAGTGGAAATTATTAAGATTTGACAAAATGAAGGTCAAATCTTTTCAAATCGTGGTGATTGATGTCACATTATGGCTCTACCATGCTTAAAAGGCGGTACTGAATGTGGTAATAACTGAGTGAAAACCCCAATATATTCGGCACAGGCGGTTAAAGGGTTAAGTAAAATACAGCCCAATTCACCCTGATGAAAAATAATATTATACTCCATACCAAAAGACGTGAAAATCACTCTTCATGGAGGTAATATTTCGCGAAAAATAAACTGGTCCTCATTTAGCTGTTTAGTAGAATTATCCACATAATTGTGGATTCCGATTATTGTATTGAGGCAAAACAATATCACTAACAAACGACCGAAAGGAATCAGTCAGCTACAGTTTTGGAATTGAACTATTGTATTCTCAAACCAGTATGTAACCACTGGTAACAACATAATTTTTTTTCAGTTGCAAAACATATATGGTGTCAATCTGCGGCTGATCTCATTGTTCAGTGCGGGGACAGAATATAGACAGATAAACTGCATCGAACGTATATCAAGTCAAAATAAAAACAACAACTTTGATGTGGTAAATTATCGGAAAATACAGAAAATAAATTGGCATATCTATTATGTAAAGAAAAGACTACTCACATACCAACGCCTATGAAAAAATACAGAACAATAGGGGAGACCGGGGCACAATGGAATAGCTAACTTAAAACTATCACCCAAACATGTGATGTGACAAATTCCAACTTTTCTGTTAAGTTATTTAACCACAATCTACCACAGATTAATACAGTAAAATATTACACCAAGGTATATTTGTCATAACCAAATATTTAAAGAAAATATATATTGGCGTTGTATTCCATTGTGCCCCGGCTATTGGGGCACAATGGAATACCAGTGTTCCGTTGTGCCCCGGTCATCTTCATGAAAATATGTATAAAAAATGTGAAAGGTCCATCACCCCACACGGTCACTGATACTTTCTGCCATTTTTCAGAATTAATGAATTCACAAAATTGAGGAGGTACTTCGACCTGGCTAGGCATGGTCAAAATGTTATCAAAACTTCAAATAAATATAACCGGCGGATCCAGTGAGGGGGGGGGGGGGGGGGAGGTCAAGGGTACCGACTCCCAGTTTTAAAAACTAAATAGTCAGTTAATAAAATATCGCTTCAAATTCAAAATTGGATGGGTGGGTGACTAGTAGGATGGGTGTTTGACCAGTAGGATGGGTTTGTGACAATGGGTGTGATGGGTGTGTGACCAGTTGGATGGGTGTGTGACCATTAGGATGGGTGTGTGACCATCAATATGAGTGTGTGTGACCAGGAAAAAGGGTGTGTGATTAGTACTCTCTTGTCCCTAATAGAAGAGCGTTCGAAATAAAAGCACCTGTTGCTGAAATCATTTTTTTTATTTAATAGAACCTGTCCACGATAAAAGCACCTCTTGGAGATAAAGTTGGACAATCATTCTATTCTGTGCATTTTGTATTATTCAGGTATTTGTGTATATGTATCTAATCATTGGACCACACTGCTATGGGCGCCAATACACCAAGCTCAGCCTGATGTCGCCCAGTAAATCCTATATATAAAAACAATTATTAAACGAACCTGACCACAACTGACCACAACTGTATGCAAAATAGGCCACCGTTTTAACAAACGAACCGGTTCGTTTATTAGGGACAAGAGAGTAGGATGGGTGTTGGATCATTAGGATGGCTTTGTGACAACCGGTGTGTAACCAGTAGGACAAGTATATAACCAGTAGGGTGGGTTTGTGACTTGGCGTGTGAGCAGTAGGATGGGTGTGTGACCAGTATGATGAGTGTGTGACCAGTAGGATGGGTGTGCATGATCAGTAGGATGTGTGTGTGACCAGTAGGATGGGTTTGTGACCAGTAGGATGGGTTTGTGACCAGTAGGATGGGTGTGTGACCAGTAGGATTGGTCTGTGACCAGTAGAATGAGTGCGTGATCAGTAGGATGGGTTTGTAACCAGTAGGATGGGTTTGTGACCAGTAGGATGGGTGTGTGACCAGTAGGATGGGTGTGTGACCAGTAGGATGGGTGTGTGACCAGTAGGATTGGTGTGTGACCAGTATGATTGGTGTGTGACCAGTAGGATGAGTGTGTGAGCAGTAAGATTGGTGTGTGACCAGTAGGATGGGTTTGTGACCAGTAGGATGGGTTAGTGACCTGTAGGATTGGTGTATGAGCAGTAGGATGAGTGTGTGACCAGTAGGAAGGGTTTGTGACCAGTAGGATGGGTGTGTGACCAGTAGGATGGGTGTGTGACCAGTAGGATGGGTGTGTGACTAGTAGGATGAGTGTGTGACCAGCAGGATTGGTGTGTGACCAGAAGGATGGTTGTGTGACCAGTAGGAAGGGTGTGGGATCAGTGCTAAGGATGGGTGTGTGACCAGTAGAATGGGTGTGTGACTAGTAGGATGGATGTGTGACCAGTAGGATGGGTTTGTGACCAATAGGATGGGTGTGTGACCAGTAGGATGGGTGTGATCAGTAGGATGGGTTTGTAACTAGTAGGATTGGTGTGTGACCAGTAGGATGGGTTTGTGACCAGTAGGATGGGTTTGTGACCTGTAGGATTGGTGTATGAGCAGTAGGATGGGTTTGGGTCCAGTAGGATGGGTTTGTGACCAGTATGATGGGTGTGTGACCAGTAGGATATGTGTGTGATCAGTAGGATGGTGTGTGATCAGTAGAATGGGTTTGCAGGGTTAGAAATTAACTTTCTGGAGCACTGGCCCAGCGGACCACCAGCCCCTAAAATGTAGTGGTCCTCTTTCATTGCTGATGGTCCTGTCAGAATTTTCTAAATTGATTCTGAATAAACAACAATTTCAAACAATATTCTGAACAGAGAAATAATTATTATTTCTTTTAAACAATTTTGTGCTGGAAAATTTTAGTGGCCTGTCGGACCACTGCTATCAGTGTTCTGGTGGTCCTGCTAAAAATTTGGTGGCCTCGGGCCACCGGACCTCCACTAATTTCGAACCCTGATTTGTGACCAGTAGGATGGGTTTGTGACCAGTAGGACGAGTGTGTGACCAGTAGGATGGGTTTGTGACCAGTAGGATGGGTTTGTGACCAGTAGGATGGGTTTGTGACCAGTAGGCTGAGTGTGTGACCAGTATGATGGGTGTGTGACCAGTAGTATTAGTGTGTGTGACCAGTAGCAAGGGTGTGACCACTAGGATGGGTGTGTTATCAGTAGGATAGGTATGTGACCAGTAGGATTTGTGTGTGACCAGTAAGATGGGTGTGTGACCAGTAGGAAGGGTGTGTGACTAGTAGGATGGGTGTGTGACCAGCAGGATTGGTGTGTGACCAGTAGGATGGGTGTGTGACCAGTAGGATGGGTCTGTGACCAGTAGGATGGGTTTGTGACCTGTAGGATTGTAACCAGTAGGATTTGTGTGTGACCAGTAAGATGGGTGTGTGACCAGTAGGAAGGGTGTGTGACTAGTAGGATGGGTGTGTGACCAGCAGTATTGGTGTGTGACCAGTAGGATGGGTGTGTGACCAGTAGGATGGGTTTGTGACCAGTAGGATGGGTTTGTGACCAGTAGGATGGGTTTGTGACCTGTAGGAATGGTGTATGAGCAGTAGGATGGGTGTGTGACCAGTAGGATGGGTTTAGGACCAGTAGGATGGGTGTGTGACCAGTAGGATGGGTGTGTGACCAGTAGGATGGGTGTGTGACTAGTAGGATGGGTGTCAGACCAGCAGGATTGGTGTGTGACCAGTAGGATGGTTGTGTGACCAGTATGATGTGTGTGTGACCAGTAGGATAGGTGTGTGATCAGTAGAATGATGTGTGATCAGTAGAATGGGTTTGTGACCAGTAGGATGGGTTTGTGACCAGTAGGACGAGTGTTTGACCAGTATGATGGGTTTGTGCCCAGTAGGATGGGTTTGTGACCAGTAGGATGGGTGTGTGACTAGTAGGATGGGTGTGTGACCAGTAGGATAGGTTTGTGACCAATAGGATGGGTATGTGACCAGTAGGATGGGTGTGATCAGTAGGATGGGTTTGTAACTAGTAGGATTGGTGTGTGACCAGTAGGATGGGTGTGTGACCAGTAGGATGGGTTTGTGACCAGTAGGATTGGTGTGTGAGCAGTAGGATGGGTTTGGGTCCAGAAGGATGGGTTTGTGACCAGCATGATGTGTGTGTGACCAGTAGGATAGGTGTGTGATCAGTAGAATGGTGTGTGATCAGTAGAATGGGTTTGTGACCAGTAGGATGGGTTTGTGACCAGTAGGACGAGTGTGTGACCAGTAGGATGGGTTTGTACCCAGTAGGATGGGTTTGTGACCAGTAGGATGGGTTTGTCACTAGTAGGATTGGTGTGTAAGCAGTAGGATGGGTTTGTGTCCAGAAGAATGGGTTTGTGACCAGTAGGATGGGTTTGTGACCAGTAGGCTGGGTGTGTGACCAGTAGGATGGGTGTGTGACCAGTGGTATTAGTGTGCGTGACCAGTAGCACGGGTGTGACCAGTAGGATGGGTGTGTTATCAGTAGGATTGGTATTGGATCAGTAGGATGGGTTTGTGACCAGTAGGATAGGTATGTGACCAGTAGGATTGTAACCAGTAGGATTTGTGTGTGACCAGTAAGATGGGTATGTGACCAGTAGGAAGGGTGTGTGACCAGTAGGATGGGTAAGAGACTTGTAGGATGGCTGTGTGACCAGTAGGATGGTTGTGTGTGACGAGTAGGATAGGTGTGTGTGACCAGTAGGATGGGTCTCAACATGTGTGACCAGTGGGATGGGTGTCTTACCAGCAGGATAGATGTGTGACCACTATGATGGGTGTGTGACCAGTAGGATGGGTAAGTGACCGGTAGGATGGATATGTGACCAGTAGAATGGGCGTGTGTGTGTGATACCAGTAGGATGGGTGTCACCATCCTTTCTTTTTCGAGATATGGGAAATTGTGTTTCGTTTTTGATAGCTATAAAGTTGAAAATACTTGCAGCAAAATATTGTGCACATTTACATAGCATTTGACCTATCTCAGTCCATTTTCTAAGGCAAATAGTTAGTGTCCAAATTTACCCCGGTCAGTGGTAAATTAGGACACTTGACATTTCGATTAAAAGATCTATTAAACCGAGAATACTAACATTTACATTATGGTAAGTACTGTGCAACCGGGGCACAAAGGAACAGCGGGGCACAATGGCATAGGGGTATTCCATTGTGCCCCATATAGATTTTCAGCTTAAAATCCTCTATTACCACCAACTTTGTCGAATGTGTTAAATTCAATCTATTCATCTTAATAATTGATCACTTTTGGATGTGGCATCTCAAAGTTTAAAAAAAAAACAATCTATATTCATCAAGCTGTAGCCCACAATACAAGTACATAATTTTACATCAAAAAAGCTACAAATTAACATTTACTCGCCACTCAGTCTATTTTCCTTTTTGGTTGAAAATTTGAAATGAGGAAAGTGAAGCATATAAAAGGCACAACCTCAAAATTGTTTTTACTCATTCGGTGTCCCTGCTGATCAGATACAACAATATTCCATCGTGCCCCGGTATTCCATTGTGCCCCGCTTCCCCTACAGGAGTGAAATGGGTAATTGGGATACATTCAGCCATGTATAATGCTTTATCAGACGGCAGTGGTCCACCACCTGTAAGTCTGTAACGTTTGTATGATGGTTACATATGACTTCAGACTTTTGTGAAATCACCAAAAAACAGTTTGACCTATATCATGGTGCAGCCCAGGTAAATAGGATGAGAGTCGTAAGTTTTACTCTCTGCCAATTTTAAGATAAAAATTCCAGGCTTTTTAGAACATTTTCGTATACTAGTATTAGGTAGGCCTATTATTTCTTCATGTAGATATGAATATAAAATCTACATCTCTACACGAATACATATGTAGGCCTAATGTCCGCTGCCTTGTGGATGATCGAGTGAATCCACCACTTTGTAAAGTGGCAGATGGACTCTTTCAACTTCAAAGGGGGGGTGTAACGTAATAATAAGACAAATTATCTTCCCAGCATAATACGCTCGATTCCTGGAATACACAAAATGCGATTTTATATGGCAGGACAGAAAGAAGCTGTTTATTTAGCACGGGGATTAAGTACACGACACACTGGGACGTGGGCCGGTTGATTAATATCCCGTAGATCACAGGGTTCTAATCCCGATTCTTCAAGGAAAGCAGAACCCCATCACTGATAAGTTCTAGATCCCTGGCTATATCTAATCCGTTCACCCAGGGGGTCGCGTATACGCGACCCCTTGTGTGGACGGATTAGACAGGTCCATGGGAGGGAGTGAAATTATTAGATAGTAAACACCTCTATGGATCACATGCTAGATGCATGTATCAAGATGAAGTCTATCCTCGGGAGACCCCCCCGTAAAATTAGTAGATCTACCATTAATTCGATTTTTTTCCCAGAAATGCACTTGAGCATGTTGAACGATAGGCATATAAGCTCAAACATTGTCATGTTGTTCCGCCAAGTCTAAACCATTACCCTGATTACGCAGAGCGTAGCTCCAGCACCAGCACCGCAACTCACTAGATAGCTGATGATTGTAGGCGTAATTTAAATATTTAATCAGATTTAATCCCTACGGCCAAAACACGGATATCGCGTGATCCCCGTGCTGTGCCGGGATAGGCTGGATGGGGGTTCAAAATGGGGGATACTGTGACGTCTGGATTGGAGTATCGATCCCGGATAAATACGTCCTGTACCACGTGGATGACCTTGTGTGTCAGACTTGCTTTTGTCATCCCACTCAATGACCAACCGAGAAACTTTTGCTGAATTCACAGCAAATACGAGTACATGTAATTCAACCAATTCTAGTTTAATGCTACTTGGATCACCGTCCGCGACGTTAGTCCAACATTAAACAAACATTGAATTTCGTCTTGCTGGGTTCACGGTAAATACGATTCCCAATATGACCAGACTCGCTGGCTGATATGATGTTGTCGGAATCGAGTTTGACAATGGAGATTTTTGTATTCATTATGCAGCGTGGATTTAGATTTGTTAGTATAAAGAGCGTTTGATATTTGCCTATTTAGGCCTCTATTTTTGTATAATATGCTCTATAACTATGATGGTATATAGGCCTAATATGCGCTATTGTTTTATATAATATGCATCAAAATATCTAAAGTCAATAATAAATAAACTCTGACGCAAGTATAATTGAATAAATGGGTTTTTATGTCACGCTTGCGCACTTAACGTTAGGTACATTGCATTGAATAAACAGGACCTGGTGAACGCTACGCACCAGTTTACATACAGACCAATTGAATAAATCATGTGCGATCATGCAAAATACGCTACAATGATACGGTCTGCTGTCAATAGTGGGCGGACGTTGTGTACGTGTGACGCCATAGAGTGAGTAATCGCCCTGCTACTTAGAGAAAGTGCAAGCTTCTTTTCTTCATTTCTACTAGTAAATATTGATAGTTTAGTACTCAAATTCAACGAATAAATACATAATAGGTTAACGAGACATATAGTCCGGTTATTCTGATCAAGTGAAATCACTTCACTCGGCCTTTAACATGTTTAAGTGTTGTTTGGAACATATTAATAAGAAGAGCTCCAATTGCTGAACGCCTTTGTGCTCTTTGGAAATAAATGTAATGTTCTATGAAGATATAAAATTATTACCACGAATACTGCAACATCAACATGATCAATAAGTATTTTGATTCATCTTTTGTAGACAACTAGGGACATCAATTTTCAAAGTTGTTCTATCCATGCTATTGTGTGGTATCTTCACAGATAATACAGAAGTTGTCAACTCGGATCTAAATGGTCTCTCAATCAATGGAGTGTTATACTATGATGACATCGCAAGGCTCTGACACAGTGACCTCCATTTTTAAATGTGATAGTTCCAATACGACCACAAGTTTACGCCTGCTGAAGATGGCCTAGTTTTCATAGGCACTTGAAATATTCGTCTCAATTTCTTGGCATCCGAGTTTTTTGGTAATCAGCACGAGTGTCGTTTTTACACAGCTGGCTGTGTAAACAAAATGGCGGTCAGTGTGACTGGGCCTTGCGCAGTAAATGAGTTAGGCGGCCCAGTCATCATGGTCATACCGGGTAGGAGTGTTAGACAGGACGAGGTATTTTAATCTACTGTGTCACGAATTGATGATGACAGTATATATCACGTAACAGAATCAGGAAATACAGTCCCGTCATGTCGTTGTTATTTTAATTGGGGTAGGATATTATTCCTTCAAGTCCAAGAAAGCATCAATAGGCTAAGTGATTTTACTCTGAAATCAATCCCTTCCATTATTTTAAATAATGGAAGGGATTGATTTCAGAGTAAAATTTATTTTGACACTTACTGCCGTGTGCAATGAGCATGATGAATGAGAAAAGAAGCCCTGGACGCCGGGTAGGGCTCCCAACTATGCAGATTTTAGCAAAGTTATTCTAAATCGCTCACATTATCATAATTATGGTGGCCTGGATCGGACCTCCAAAGAAAACTATTAAGCCAACATTGGTTTCATTCTGGGACAATGTCCGGGACGCTGGGTCACCCCGGAGCCCTACGCTGGGATTGTTCCAATCCTTTAGAAATAGCCGGATTGAATTATCAGGGTCAAATAGCGTTATGTGCAAACATATCCCGGTCAATAGGTGCAATCACATATGAGCTGTGTCCAGGTCTGGAGGTGGCGTGCTCATCCCTAGATAGTCAAGATCCTGGTTTGAATCCCGTGCCTGTAGGGTGGCCAAGAGGTAGCGTGCGGAACTTCAGACCTCTACAATAAACATCCGTCGGTCACATATTCCAGAATGTGTGATATAATCAACTTTTGTGTACTACAATTAAATCACTATAATAGTTATACACCGAAAAAAACACATTTCGAGCAGGGAGATACAATAAAAAGTGGTCTGACATGTCGATAGTGGAAGTGAAAAACCTCATATCCTCACCAAGTCGTCACCTTGGTATTAATTTTAAAGGATTGTATTTTCCACTTGACAGATACGACCCCCTAATACCAAGGTGATCAAAATCATAGGGACCCACCAAAAAAGGACTGAAAGTATCGAATTCTGGGACTAGAGTGTCAACATGTTTTTGCATTAACTGATTAAGCAAAGTGAATCAGTTGCGTAGCAGTTTGTCTGCATGCATTCCGATTAGTCAACTGAATTTTGTAGAGATACAAATGAGTTAGGTCACTGTATTCTGTAGAGCTGTTTTGGCGGAAGCGTTTCAACTTTTGTTCAGTCTGTCTGCAGACATCGTTATCAACGTGGAGTCAACCCCAATTATTTTTTTACGAAAAGTTTTGATCTGTGTGGCCCTAAATGTCCCCAGACATAATTTCATATTATCGTGGGCGCCGCTAGAAAAAGCAATTGTTCTCGATCATGTCAATGCACCAAACAAGTAATGAGTTGAAATGGGAAGCGTTATTATGTCAAATGTCAAAAAAAATTAGAATTCGATTAAAATTGTATTAAATTAAGACTAATTAACGTGATTAAATGCATTAAATGTTTCCATTAACCAGTGTGCTCCTTCGATTTATGATTTTAACAAAGGCATTGACAGTCCGGTGCAAATATATGACAATAAGCTGGGTCTTATTATGTCTCCGGATCCTTTGATGTGACCAAAACAAGTCATGTGGAACGTCTGGCCATAATATCAGAATATTATGTATATGACGCATGCATTTTCAGCGATCACGGACCAGTTTCTAGAAAACACGATATACCTTAACTCATTATTACTCATTACTATAATATTGGCCCACCCTCTGCAACACTGGCCCAACATCAAATCAACAATGGTTCTTGTTTACTGGATTGCTTACTGGGATGTTCCTTCAAACAAGACCTGCGTCATGCTAAAGTTTTAAATTGATGTACATTATACACATTATACATTAGTTCTTATAAGTAAGAAATATTAAGCGTTGTACACATGACAAAAATCTCTTTTATTTTGCAAAAAATTGACACAAGGACATTAGGAGTCTTCTGTATTTCCACGCAACCAACATATCGAGCATGTCTCTAAAAGGAAGGCTTCGCGATTTCTTTCATGAAATCAATCGGGAAATTGAACTATTAATAGTCATTGTGTTACCTATAAATATAAAAATAGCAGACCCGTATCTTTTGAAATCACTGATATTATGACATCAGACATGAACTGTTGACGACGATAATAACAAATGGATGTCTACGAAAAATTACCACGTGGATTGTGACAGTTTTTATAATTCTAGTCAGCTTTTATTGTCCAATTCCCAACTAACAGAAAGCTCCATAACGTCCCCAGAAATGAGCGCATATCCAGGGCTGCAGATCACGTCCACTCCAGGGGCCCGTCCAATTTGTCATCCCCACTTTTCGTACCTCGTCAACAAACGACCACGGAAACTCAGTCCAGCTTAGATAAATAGCTCTCATTCAATTAGTTGAGAGCGGGAGTGCACTCACGCTCTCAACCAATTGAAGGAGAACTCTCATTAATGAGCGCAAACCCGGTGGCGACCAAATATAGGACAAGGTAAACAGATCGAATCAAAAATACTCGGTGGCTGACAATGGAAAAGAGAGTTGCCCAGCAGTAACCATGATAACAAACTACTGTAGTCATACTTCATTGCTTGATGTACAGGATAGTAATCTATCGTGTAGTAGAGTCGTTATTTTTGTTGTATTACTAGTAGAAAGAAACAAATCATGTACAACTCCATTAAGATGGGACTCAAAGAGACAAAAAGTGTGATTCGGCCTAATCAAAGAAATAACCATTCTAATACCCCAGATAGTGCGTGGAATCGAGCCAAAGTGTCCTATCGGAATCACATAGAATAATACGAATATATAACTGGCTTCGTTTGTCCTATGAATGGGCGGGGGCCCTAGGGTAGTGGTTAGCACCGCTGCCTTTCACGCCAAAGTTCGAGGTTCGGTTCCCGGTCTCGGCGGTTTGAAAGAAACAAAAATGTTTCTTCCCCATCCACGTGTGAAAGTCAGTATTGTGGGGAGCCTCCGTGACCGAGAGGTAGCGTGCTCGGCCTCAGACCGCTAGGGCTCGAATTTCAAATCCTGTGTCTGGAGGACAGTGTCATCTCAATCATCTCACCATCCTCAGGAGGTTCTCCTGGCCCAGTTTAGCCTATATGTGCACAAAGGTGGCCTAAAGCCCGATTCATTTCATTTTATTTGTCCTATGAATAGATATTCAAAGGCTTTAAAATTACATAAAATATCGCATTCTGCATTACCAAATTGCGTCATTATACCCTATCGATGTCACAGATGGGAGGAGCAAATAAGTGCCAAATACTAGA
This sequence comes from Flabesymbios commensalis, assembly GCA_964017125.1. Taxonomy (NCBI): domain Eukaryota; kingdom Metazoa; phylum Annelida; class Polychaeta; order Terebellida; family Flabelligeridae; genus Flabesymbios; species Flabesymbios commensalis. The sequence goes on from CAXHKU010000177.1 coordinate 74,391, forward strand.
ACACGTCTGATGTAAGCAGGCGAGCCAAACACTAGAACAAGGAAGTGCGTTTGTGATAAGTACTATCACAAATCACATAATGGCATATCGTGGGTTTGGAGAAACACTGTCACGTGTGATTTTGTGTAATTGACGTGACCGTATATAGTAGCAAACACGAGACATTGATCGATCCATTGTTGGTTCAATATTGGGCCAGCGTCGTAGCGATTGACTCAATCTACTTGTTTTTTTTGTAACTGTCCTAGAGAGTAACCTTATTAAGGTTACTTTCTAGGACAGTTACAAAAAAGTTATAGATAGTAACATTACATGTTGTCAAGATCGATCACATGTAATAGATCTGGGTACACATTATTGACCCAGCCATAAGACGGGCTTTTGCGGGAGATTGTGGTTTTATGTGGCGTAAAACATGACAAAAAAATTAGGGAAACATGACATGACAAAGATCGTAAAAATATAATTCAGATAATTAATAAAACCGTGCAGTTTTGTTGAAAACTAGATTTTATTTAACTACCATACTAGTCAGACAACAAAAACGTTTATTTTGAGCTCTTTGTGTCTTGATCATGTTTATATGAAGCTCTCAAACTGAAACTCATCAACGCCAATTAAAATTGACCAATTTTATTGACTTATTTGAACTATAAAATATCATCATCCATAAAATCGAAGGCCATACGAATGTCTACAAACATGACAAAAGTTTCATAACTACATTGATTTACATTTTGTTCTTCGATTCTCCACGATAGCGGCAGTGGTAAGAGTAGATAAGGACGCAAACATCTTTTTGTTTGGCGAAGAACGTCCACAAACTTTTCTGTACGTTTCGTTGATGAACGGAAATATCAGATTTTGTCGTATGCCCTCCATATTATGTACGTTACCAATCTGCTATATTTTTCTGGTCAACATATTTTTCATCAATTTCGACAACAATTTCTTTTTCTGCCCACATTTTTAACAAACTTTTTTTTTTTACTTTTGCGGCGACAAACTATTTTTTCATATTTCTTCTAGCCCCCTCTCCCCCAGATACAGCGGTATTTACGAAAACATCCTAACAGTTATTCAAATATCGTAAACAGTTAAAAAGGCGATGTCCAAATTAGATCACAAGCCTGATTATATCATGTATATATAGTGTTTGCCAGTATACGTGTTGATGATCAAAGGCCGCATTGTTATTGTGATGTATAAATTATTTTATTATTCATTGGCTACCATACTTAATTATATGAGCGAGCCCCATTTATATCACCACAAAGAGACATGTCTATTGTTTTACTATATGCCTACTACAACGCTGTTGCTAGTACATGTGAGGTGAATTGTAGGGGCATAGCATGACATTCGGAGTGTGTAACGCTGTATTCAATACATTCGGTAGAACATAATAGTAAATAATAATGTATTGTTTTTGTGAATTTGGATTTGAGGCCTTCCAATACTGTATTATTGGCTAGAAACCAGAAGCTTTTAAAAGCGACAGGTTGCCATCGGGGATTTAGGAGATCGTCGACTTTGTACTGACTCTAAAGAAGTGGGAAATGAATGTATCAGCAACTGTATAACCCCTGATAACGAGCTGTTCACAGTAAAATATGCCTTTAATATTTAAACTCTGATATATGTTGGAGCTTAAATTTAACAAACAACTTTTAACTTGAATGGCTTAGTGATCTAAGGGTTTTAAAAAATCAGCTCAAAGGCCCGTGGATCCCTCTTATCTAGACCTACTCAGCACAAAGTCATTTAACGTTTTATTTTGAAATCGACCACACACAAATCGCCGATCCACTTGGTTTATGCGGGCCCATATAAATCTAAATGAGTTTAATATGTACATTGAAGTAAATATATGACATGTGATTTACCATGCATGTGTACCGGTAACATAATTATTATCTATCGGCTTAATGTTTATTTACGGTAGTTCCTTTTTAGGCCAATACCAACACTGAACAGAGAAATGAGAAAAAAACTTGATATGGATTCTTCTCATTTATCTCTACCACTTTCACAAGAACCCTTGAATAAAAGATGAAACGTATATCACGCTATATTGATGCTTAGTACAAACTTCCCAGCAAACACGAGACATCGGCCTAATATTAATATTGGCTTACTGTTGGTTCAACCTCTGCGACGCTGGCTTAACCGTAAACCAACATCGTTTCATTTGTTTCATATGTGTTTCATATGTGTAATTATCTGTGATGTATTATGTGTTATGTTTGTCATATTGTTGATTTTTAAATAACGATCGGCTCAGCCTCTGGCTAATGTTTTCTGTGAAATAAACCGATCTAAAATAAAATTTATCTTATCTTATCTTATGCTCTGCAATACGAACAGAAACATATTGTATCAAATACAGCTTTGTCCCCTTGAAAAAGGTGAATAACTATAAATATAACCAAACCACAAATAGTCCACGTAATCACGGTAATCACATGTTTATAACAAACTTGGTAATTTTGGTCAATTGTTCTTAAAATTATCCTTTACTACATAGGTAAAGCCGCTTCAGATATATCCGCTTCTTTTTAATAATCTCTAAATACAATCATGAATATCAGTGTCACACATATATTGTTGTTTATCTGTTTATTATGTTTATTCACAACCACATCTCATATTTTCCTCATTATGATTTTGACAGTCGTTATCAAAATACTAGTAATTTGATTTGACAAGTTGCGTTATATTCTGTGTTATAATTTGTATTATGGAATAGTACACACAGGGCCGAGTCATTTAAATGTTATATTATTTTTATAATAATGGCTTCCATGCCAGCGACTCTTCCGAGTCTTATTGGGAGTCATCCTGACATAGGCTATATTATATATTCTTTTTTATTATTATTGTTGTATTATATCATGTATATTATACAGTGCTCTCCAAATATCGAAACGAAAATCGATGTATCAAGTTTTTTCCGCCATCTCCACAGTCTGGTAAAAAATCACTAAGATTTCGATAATATACTTGTATACAGGTACATTATCTACTGTAATTTAATAATCGAGAAAAAGTGCATCAAAAAAAAAATTGTATGAATTAAAATTAAACTATATAATAACGTTCGTAATAACCTTCTGCTGACAAAAATTAAAATTCCACGTCAGCCCCAATTACCCTTGAAGGTTTATTTGGTTTCACTTTAAAACAACCTTTTGTGATCAGGGATAACATGAATTAGGCGTTATTATGCTAAACTCAGCTGGTCAAATTTATTGGGAGTTATAGAGTAGAATATCGTTTTTCAATGCGACCACAAAGTATTTTACAACGCCCAATTATTTGCAATGTAAAGAATGATAACGATAACAGATAAAATATTCCGTGGTTATTATAAGTAATTGCTGACGTGAAGCACTTGAATTTACCACAATGTCACGAGTCTTTATGTGTCACTCTCAGCAGAGGACGTTATTTCTTAAATTACGCTGTAATGTTTTATTGTCATTTTCTCTCTTTAGATCATAAAATGACACAAAAACTAATCAGAAAACATTTCCATCCAATCATTATAACACACACGAGACGTCGACTCGATGATGTTGTAGGCCTACTGTGGCCCAGCGTACAACCAGAAGTACAACAACATTGGATCAACGCATCGGTATTGCTGTGGCTGCTGCGTCACGTTAATAAGTACATATGACAAATAATGATCAGATGATAAAAAGTGCCGATGGTGTAAATACATGCAAACTCAAGTGACGCGTCCTGCGCTGTGACAAGCCATTGTTATGCATGTTATACGTGGTCGACTGCACGTAAACCATCATGTTGGAAAAGACAAGAACAGGTCAGAGCCTGAAACAGGCTCAATGTCCAGTACATTTAAATCTCTGACGCAGGTCAGCCTCCGGAACAGAGCAATCTCCAGAGCAGTAGGCCCCTACAGTATCTTGAACAGAGCGATCTCTGGAACTGTTCATTTCGGAACAGGCCAGACTCTGGAACTGTAAACTAGGCCTATGTGGAAAATAGTAACTTAAACATACACAGAAGGTGCAAGGAAAGGGTTGGCGCAGTCATGCCAACAAAGTATTGTAAAAAAACTAGCCCTTAGCTAATAGTTCTACGTGCAGGTTTGACAATACCTGGTCAAATATCGGACACTTGACCTGCTATCTCAAGTTTATACTTTACAGTATGATGATATTCGTGATATTGGGTTGATAATATGAAGAGAGAGATATAATATTACATGTTCTTGCTAGAAGTTAATGAATTGTCGTGGTATAACATTTTTTTGTATGCCAGATCAAGATTTATATAGAAGTGTTTTTGCTAAAAAAAAAAAATCTGAAGACATGTAGCCGCACTAAACATGCTAAACTATTGATTTCTCTACAACACTACAATCTCGTCATATTAATAATTATCCCCTTTCAAAAATTTTGTAAGCTGAACTAACGATAATACACCCAACACAAAGCAACAGATCTGCAACCAAAGACAGCTATCCTTTCTATATCTGTATATGGGAACCAAGAACCCGTTTCTCAAATAAAGATAAATAAACAGATAAACATGGTATTTATGATCAGATGATGGAATAACGAAACTCAAATTTTAAAAGTACACAAAGTACAGGTTTTCATCATCTTTGTTTATTTTTTAAATTGACTTTACATAAAAAAAACAGTTGAAAAGTACATCACTATTCAGTGTTATTCAAATTCAGTGCTATTTGCATTGGTTAAGATAGAAAGAAAAAGTTAAACCTGACGAGAACATCACTCATGTTGATTTTGTTATTTGTTTTAACCGATCAAGTCAGTGTGGTGGAAGAATGACCAGTGGAAAAGCGTTCACTATTTTATCAGTTACGTGGGCCCATATCAAAACATAGACTAAATTAACTGTATTATCGTTCAGTACTGTATTGTTATCAGAGGCCACACGAGGAGACAATGGATAAGTTGACCAACACCTTAGTAAACATGACCAGATGACATGCTGCTGGCTATTAGAGGTCAGAGGTTAACCAAACCCGGTAAAACAACAGGCGCTGACCCAATTTAGGCTCTATGTTGGGCCGGCGTCGTAGACGATGGCCCAACATTGAGCCTACATTGGGTCAACGTCTAATGTTTACTGGGGACAAGCAGCACCTCCAACAAACCACTCTGGTGATTCCAGCTAAGATAACATGTTGGTACTTGGTGGAACTTTATGCCATCGTTGAGGACGATGGCCCACCGTTTTGCCAACACATTATGCCGTTTGGCGAGCCACGTGGTTTCGCGTTAATGGTGGAACAGAATAATAACTAGCAGATGGATTTTAAAAACACGGTGTCACTATAACTGTTGACTTGGAAACACGTGGTTCGCTCAAAAATGGAAATTATTACAGCTAGACGATAAAACGATGTGAGGCGTTGAGCATGTTCAAGGTTATCTTCTGTATGTCAACAGCTGGTCAGTGGTGCCATAAAAAATAAAACAAGGGGAGCTAAGTATATACAGAGCAAGTAAGATCTATAATCTTATCACAAACATAAACATGATAAACGTATTCTACAAAACCATGATAACCGTACCATTACTACTGACTTATTTGATATTAGAAAATTACATGAACATCATCATGATCATGATGAATTACTAATGCCCCCGTCAAACTGGCATGCGTTAATCTGTCAATAGCGGCGCTCCAACTGCGACCTGTCTTTTTAAAATTAAAACAATAATCAATTAATTGATGAAAAAATACATAATATCAGAAATAGATCTATTTCTGATAATATGCATAACAAATTATAATTCTAGAAACATTAGTTTATTTATTATCCTAAAATCATGTGACATGTATAGAGCAGACCGGGTAGATGCTGCACAGGGGAAGATGACTCCCCAAATATAACGCCACCAAGTGAAGTCATCATGACTACATAATCAAACTTATCATACTTATCCATTTTATCGATACAGTTTATTTAGACACGTTTTGTTTGGAATAAAATTCCAAAATTTTAATCCCGTCTGTCACTTTGAAAGTTGTATGATGTTGCAGAAACAAAATATCTATACATATATTTATATTGTTCAAGTAATAAGCTATGACAAAGTCACAACATACGCCATACACAAGAATGTGAGAGTTTTGGTTCATGGCATAACAACAATGATATTGTGGTTTCGAAGTCAATGAGGCTTTCTAGCAATGTCTTTTATATCGAGAATCATAATTAAACCTGGGCCCACACAGGTGGAGAAGATCACTCACACATGAACATTTAAATATATCTATTTTGCAGAATAACTGTTGGAAAGTTATGTAATCAGTAACATTAGTAAATTCAAAAGGTATGACATTAAACAATGTTAAATGAAAATAAATCTAATTCATTCAAAGCTTCCATTTTATAGATTAGGGGCCTACGTTTGTATTTTTCTGAATTTCTAGTGTGTACTTTCTAGTAAGCATCGACATTAAATAGTTCAAGTCACTTTAATAGCCACCTCCTGCTACACATTTAAAAGATATGAAATCCAGGCATATCATTGCAATAAGAGAACAAAAACGAGCGCGAACATTATGAAAACAATAACGGTAATTTCAACACAGAAAACGTTGCTCAAACATTAAAATAGCAAATGCGTTTAAAATAAAATTGTCAAAGACAGGGCCTAATTTGTAGCAGTTGATCATCCCAACCCAAGGCTTGATATAGCCTTATCTTACCCCAAATGGACGGGGTAAGGAATTGGCGCGGGATATTGAAAATATTATGATGCTATAACCTGATAACAGGATCTACAGGGTTTTTACAACACAAACAATAAACGTTGTCGGCAGATAGAAGTTACTCTAAGCAAAATAAGTTGTGGCTGATATATTGCATAGTTTCAAGAACAAAAGCGTATTTGCTTATGTGTGCCGTTTTCCGGAAAACGCACAAGTTGCAAGAAGCCACAACGATTATTACGGTATAGTTTGATACTGACCTAGTAAATAATTATTATATGTTGTAAACTCAATTAATTACGGTCAGTTCTTAGATGAGAGGGTATTATCTGATTGTATGTGGTAGTGTCCCAAACGCTGGCTCAATGTTGCTCCTACGTCTATTATCCTGGAACAATGTTGATACAACGTTGGGTTTATCGAGCACAAATTAACAGGATGTCAATCATTGGACACATTGTGGTCCAGCCAGATCAAATAAACAACGCACTATTCCACACCAAACCGGCCTTTACTTGCTACATTACACTAAATGATATTTCAAAGCAAAATCAATGTTTCACTTGTCTCATGTTAAATGACTTAATGGTTGTTATCATATTGTTGTAAGCGTTGAATTAACTGTGGTGCTTTCATGCAGAAATTACGCATGTATCAGGTGTGTATATTATAGTGTGATCCTGGAGAGGAAATAGTGGCCTTCTACTAGTGGTCCATCAGAAATGGATCAGCCTGAATCATGCTGCAGCAGCTGTCGATCCAAACAGACACCAATTACATAACCTGGCGGGTACACCGCACCACGAGCCTCCACAAACACACAGGACACAGAACACCCTCTGACAGTGGTCTTATCCAACAATACTGCAGTGTAAAGGCAAACAACAGTACTTAGCCTGTTAACTTCAATCAGTTACTGTTGTTTGTCTTTGCATGGCAGAATGGCAAAGTGGCAGATACACCCTAAGGGCCTTTCATATCCAAGGGGGTGGATCACTATGATGCAATATAATGCGCTAAAACGTCTCTGCAGGCACAATACGTTGGCCCTATGCTGATCCAATGTTGGGCCAGAGTCGTAGACGATGGACCAACATTGGATCAACATGGGGCCAACGTATTGTGCCTGCTGGGCACGTACATCTAGAATTGTCATGTAGTACTGTACCCCGCGAGACGTTGAACCAGTGTTGGTTTTATGTTGGGCCAGCGTCGTAGACACACTCACTGGTCGTTTTTTATAAATTCTTAATAATTTGCCTATGTATAGAAGAATCATCAAAATACCTATTGCATTTTATTTCACATAATTTTACCATAATCATCACTGCTAATGTGTACATGGTGTAGTAGACTTAACAATATAATCATGCTAATAGTTCAGTTCAATAATATGTCATTTTCTATATTTAGTATAAACATGATAAATTTTCATTTTCGTTGCAATATTGGGCCAATGGCATTCCTGTTACAGCCACGTCACCTATGACCAAGTAAACTAATACACCCTGCTATTGTTCAAATAATGCGTAGGCCTACGTGTACTTCAACTTTGACTAAGGGCTAGTAAATATATTTCTTAACTTCGAAATAGTAGTTTTAAATGGTGAATGGTGTAAAAGTGATTATTTTTCAAAATTGATGCAATGGCTCTACATTCGTTCAATGGAATATAACATGAATTAGGCGCAATTAGTATTTTGAAATTACTAATTGTATTAATGGATAATGATCGCATGAGATCAGACACGTAATTCACCTGGAGAATGTAATGATGTATGGTTTTAGTTGGCAGGTGTCGGCGCCTCGCCCTCACCTCACCATGTGCTTCTTCAACAGCTTCCTGGTGCGTAATGCGTTACCTTGGATATGAATGGGTGTATCTGCCACTTTGTAAAGTGGCAGATACACCCTTTCATATCCCAAGTGGATGGACTATGGTGCGAGAATGTCTGTAATATTTCAGGCGTGAGTAATATGGGATCGTCAGACAGTCCAGACGATCCAGACGCGGTCCAGACACTCGCCTCACTGACCGTATATCAGCAATTTTCACAAATCACCCCTAAGGTTTGACCATTAAACCGCCGGTACCGATTAGATTCGTTTTTTAATATATTTTTATTAGCACATTGCCTATCAGCGTTTAGACATGTTGAAAATAAAACGTGACACCAATCAGCAAGATTTGAAAATAGTACACCTCCATTTTGTTAAATCTGTATAATTTTCACCCACTTGAAGTTGTGGATCGCGTCAGCGAGACACAACTTCAAGTGAGTGAAAAATCAAATTGAATAATTTGTCGATGACAGGGTTAAACAGACATCTGCCACAAAGTGACAGATGTCTGTTGAAAACTCAAGGTGAGGCAATGACGTCACACGCGGTATTGTATAGTTCCGCCAAGGCCGCTGGAAATGTCTCCTCTTTTAGGAAATTCTTATGGCGGGTTCATTTGACCTAAACCTATAATAATCAGATATTACCGCAATGGATTTGTCTCTCCTCAAGCGTATGAATTCGTGGCTTAGGTCTTTATAATTTTACTCAGAATGTAAACAAATGTCAGCGAATGACTGGCCGTCTAATATCAATCATTTTTCTGATGTGCTCTTCGATTCCTGAGTTAGTGAAGTTAACAGATCCGATGTCCCTTTTTTGTCACTCAGTGTCAGTGACTTCGCTTTTAGAACTTGCTGCGGGAGAAATTCGTGAAAGAAAGATCAAGCGAAAAACACCAATCCACCATGGATGGAGAGAACAGCAGGTGTTGAACAATCAAACAGGATTAACCTGCCACATCTACAGTGCTCAACCCGCACGTTGCTTGTTATTTTCACATCATTTAATGTCACGCTGATATCTATGATATTAGATGTGATAATATATTTATTTTCTGAACTACAGATCGGTATCTCACAAAACATAGTTTGGCGTCGATATGGAGCGGAAAAATGAAGCTTGCGGAGTTGACGTCATTGTACTAATATAAGATAACATATATAAGATAACATATGCCTGGTATTGGTGTCTATATAAATAAACACGCACGTACAAAACTTCATATACCTATTCTGCTCTGCATAATGTATTCTCCTTTGCTCATTCCAATAATAGTAGGCCCTACATGCAATTTGTTTCTTATATTGAAACGAGACCAAAAAAAGTAGTCCATTCTAATTTTTTGTTCCAAAGGATTACGTGTGCATGGGTTACATTTTAACATGCTTAAGAGGTTCCTAGTAGTATCAACAGTTATACATTTAGATACATACATGTTCTATTTCACCATGAAGAAATCAACCTTCAAGAATCCTCCTTTCTAAATGTACTTTTGCATGATTTAGACTGTTCTATAGCGGGAGAAAACAACCCGAAGCGTTGATATTTACAATATATAAGTAAACTTACTCATCGACGTTAAGCATGCTGAGACAGACAATTAATTAAACGGTATATTCTCCAAAATCTGACTTCCGTTTCTGACTTTGATAATGAAGCCAATTAACGTAACTCTCGTTAGTACTACTCCTCTCAATTATCATGGTCGGGAACTACAGGATGTCACAAAATACAGTCAACCACACGAATCCGGGTTAGGTATCTTCATCTAATTAATAATCGTCATTTCTGTTGACAACCGTTAGCGTGGTATCCATAAATACACATTTCAGCTAGGATTCTGTGCCGTTTATCACAATTGATGCCACTAAAGGTCGAATATAAACATGATAAAGAGTGGTGGAAACGAGAAAAATAATATATAAGACGTTTACCGGGGCTGGTTTGTGAGGGCCATTTGTATGGCTTAGCCGCACGGGGTAATATTTGGATATGAAAGGGTGTATCTGCCACTTTGTAGAGTGGCACATACACCCTTTCATATTCAAGGGGGCAATATGGTTCTGAAAGCATTTGCCACACTGGCTTCAAGTGTTCCTGCAAATGGTCCATCTATCTGTCTGCAATGCTTCAGGTAGCATCCCACAAAAACAGGAATGTGGCTCTGTGCTGGTCCAATGTCACGGACGTTACACCATCATTACGCCAGCAATTGCCTAATAACCCTCCTTCGCTAGTAACTATTTTATTAGCTGCAGGTGGAAAACATTCCGACGCTGTTTGGACAGCTACGCGGGGGGGGGGGGAGGGCTACATTATTTTCATGTCGGCGATAACTTACATAATTATCACTGATTATCATGATTATTGGAATGGGGGCTCCTCAGATTGGCACTTAATCATGTTATTTCTCATAACATTTATCTATTTTTCGCTTCTAAATGTTTTTTCATGTAGCGAACAATGAACATTTCGATATAACACAAACGTTTTAAAAAGTTGTATTTTCTAGAAAGTTGATATTTTTAATATTACAAATTTCTCGCACAATATATGTATATCATGCATAATAAATGATTTTTTTAATGTCATGATGTGCAAGATATTGATATTGAAAACAAAATAAAGCCATTGGTCTACATTTTCAAGCAGAGTTGATTTTCACACTACGCACAGAAGGCCAACCTTGCATAGTGTCACTTCTGAGCACCTGATCATAAAACAATCAGAGCGGGCGAGCCTGAAAAATAAATTGTCATTCGTTGAAAACAACATGTCAGCCAGGTTTTTTTTTTAATTTATAATTAAATTCACATATAAATCTCCGGGAACTAAAATGTGTGTGATCATGGTAATGACATACATACCTAGGCTATATTCTGTATATATGCTATAAAAAAGGATCACCATATCACCATGATTTCCAGATTACATCACAAGTTTATTCAGTTATTTATGCTAAAGTAGATGAGTGGCATAATAACCTGATAACATAATACTTTTTAAAATGTTAATACCGTACAAAGCAAAAAATGCAAAAAGCAGTAGCTCCTTATTGGACAAGTAGCCTAACCAGTTACGTTTTTTTTGCTTCCAGGAGCAGAATACATGTACAAGTTTGTTTGCGCAAATAATCATCCGTGTCATAATGTGGTCTTAGCTATGATCCTTTTTACGGTTGGCATGGTTGGTGTCATTAACCATGCTGACACCACCAGTGAATCAAGTAAGTTCGAGCCACAAACACCTGAACACTTCTTTATTATGCCGAAACCCAAATTTATTTGACAAGAACCGAGATGTGAAAGTGAGTACATTTTCCGCTTCGTAAAAAAAGGTCAATCGTAAATAACGTTTTGCCGTTTTTTCACTTAACACATACAATATTGACAGTGGAGGAAATAGCTGCTAACTTTGATATTGGTGCATTGTGCAACTTTATCTGTTTATCATGTTTATACGGGAATTAAATTGTATGGGATAGAGTGACGGATCCAGGAAAATCTATAAGGTGAACGAAAGGGCCTGGGGGATAACAAATTGAACATAATATACATAGGGCCTACGTAACATGTATTTACATATATATCTATGTATATTTAATATATATATTTATATATTCTGTTAAGGTGATCACGTGCTGAAAGGGGGGGGGGGGATTTGCCAATATATATTTGAATTAGCAGTTTATCAGGGGAGTTATAATTTACAAGAATCATGTATAAAATTATAATTTCATAGCAGAAACGCCAGCGATAAAGCTTTAACATGTTTGAGACGATGCTCTATACTGTCGTGCAACGCCAAAAGGCAGTATGCTTATTTTACAAGTGAGTAGACACTGCCTTTCTGCTTTGCAGAGCAAAATTCTACAGATATATCTGATCTAAAAAGATGAAATACCACTATACCTTATGTACACACAAAAAAATAAGTAGCATATGCCTACACAACTACGAAATTAAGAAAGACTTATCGGCAAATTATATCTTACATAAAGATATCCTTCATAACCACGCTTACAGGTATTTTATTATTAGGAATGAAGGGTCGTTATTGACACTTACAAGGAGGTCATAACGACCCTTTAGCTCTAAGGGCGAACTAGATCGCTGTACTGAATACAATGTGTACATTAACATGATTAAATTTATTTAGGCATGTACATGTGATGTATGTAAGGATAATTTTAAGTGTACAATTCTTTTCTTCTGGAAATCCATTCCACAACTGAAACGTTTACATGTATCTACATTTCGCACAATTTATCTTGTCAAATAGTATACATGCTAAGCTTATATATACATTATATATATTGTTCAACTAAATAGCTCCCTAAGTGGAAGTTTTTGACACAAAGTGTATGTTACATTTAAAGGAAATACTTGAATATAAATTATATTGGTTACTTTTGATATGTATGTACAACATAAGCTTATGTACATGTTGAACATGTAATGCATTCAACAACATGTCAATCCACATCCGTGATCAATATGCATTGATACAACACAGCATGATAATATAAAATAAGTCTTTCCAGAAACGAACACGTAGGATAAGATCAAAGATGCTTCCCTCCGATTAGTTTACATGGTTTAGTATGTAAAAAAAAGGAATGACAAAGTCATAATCATATCTACGCATGACACACAATCAAAGCGTAAAAGATTAATAGGCTATCACCATGATCACACAGTACTAATAAAAACTAAAATGTCTGATATAAAGTATGCATGGGCTGCATGCGAGGGCGTAGCCTACTTATGATGTTCAATACTAGGCCTATATGAAATCCGAAATGTATCAAGCCACGAGAGATATCACCCTGCAGGAAGCAAAATGGCATATTTGCGAGACGTCGCCGAAAAGGAGAGCGGCTATGCCCTTGAAATATCTTCGTTGGTTGGGTGATGTTGACCATGATGATTCACATGGGTGGTCAAGCTCGGGGTGAGTTTTTAATATCAGAGGCAAATCCTACAATATCATTCACATTACGCATGTTCAGTCAAAATATATTAATAAGTTAACATGTTTGAAACGAGATTGTAGCTCTGCAATGCTCCTCTAACATGTCTAACAAAAGTCATCATATGTCAATAGTGTACACTGGTACAGTAGGGTATTTAATTACGGTATATATTATAATATTAGTAGGCCTAATGTTACATTGTATATTATATAATTATATGACATTGTAACGTTACTATTCCGTAATATCCTACACTTTCAAAATTAGGTAACTTCCATCGAGGAGCACTGCAAAGCTACAATATCGTTCAAATAAAAACATGGTAACATGTTTGCGTCAAGCAAATACATATAAAGTACCCACAAAAGGGGTGATCCAAAAAGTGGGGAGTACCAACACAGCGATTTCATAATAACCAGGCAAACATGTGCACGGAGGTTTATTCAAATGAAATGAAATGAAATGAATCGGGCTTTAGGCCACCTTTGTGCACATATAGGCTAAACTCGGCCAGGAGAACCTCCTGAGGATGGTGAGATGATTGAGATGACACTGTCCTCCAGACACAAGATTCGAAATTCGAGCCCTGGCGGTCTGAGGCCGAACACGCTACCTCTCGGTCACGGAAGCTGCCCACAATACTGACTTTCACACGTGTATGGGGGGAGGTTTATCCAATGCTGTGTGTATTACATACCGACATTTTGTATGCTGTAGGCCCATATGGAGTATTGATGCTGGGAAAGGATATAGCATTAATCATGTTAATACTTAGATAGATCGGAAAAGCTTTGGAGCAATCTATTATCATGACTGTCATTATGATATAGCCCAACTATTGCTTAAACCTACGTCATGTAGGCCTATTATTACCTTCTGAACATGCTGAACTGGTCATTGCCATTGACGGAAATTTCCGTCGTCATTCGTCAATGAACGTAACCATAAAATGACACAAATTTTCGTCAAATATATACTACATTTATGTATTTTTCGTCATTTGAAGCTGGAAATTGCGTTAGCAATTCCAGCTTCAAATGACGAAAAATAGAACTCCTACACCAGTATATCTGGATCCTGGCATGCACCCCGGCCTGGAAGTCAAAGGGTTAACCATGTTAACGGAAGTCGATGATTGGGTTTATGTAAATAATAATGTTTGATCAGTGTCGCTCAACGTTTCCGTCTCGTGTTTGTTGGTGATTTCATAAACATGGCTTTGTGAATGTGTTGTATAAACATGATAAACATGCACTGGTTGGTGTATGTTGCACGTGGTCCGCAATACACGTTGTATTATCAGATTATGCATTTCTGGTTGTATGAATGTTGCGACGACGTCAGCATGGTCAGAGGCGGTGGCCCTAAATTACCACAGCATTGGGTGAACGTCTTGTGTTTGATAATGGTTGACCGTGAGTCACGGTGCTTGAGTCCTTGTATGCCTAGCTTGGCCTTCTGGTCAAATTGACAGTAATTATCATGAATATTATAATATATAACAAACAATTAGACTTTGACATAACGTTGGTTTAATGTTAGTCCACCGTCTTTACGGCGCTGGCCCAGCGCTAAAACACAATTGAGCGTGACCACTGTTGAGATGTAGGTCTATACTGTAACCAGGTGACCGTATCAGCCTACAGCGACAGCAGCTGACGGCATCGATTACGTCAATACAAGGCACCAGCGCGGTGAGGTCACACAAGAAAAACAGAAATATTAAACGCCACTCACCGCCGCCTTCTAGTTCTTTGATGTCTATCCTGATGTTGGTATGTTGGCTTCTGAGTACTAGGGTAATAACCACCACGTGTTTGTGGGGTACCGTCATTTGTACCCCTGGTAAACATGATAAATGCGCCAGTTTTTCCAGCCCTATCATCATCATTGTTGCCGGCACGACCTTGGCTGGACCAGTGCTTCGGTCCTGACGCAAACGCCTTATTCAGTCGTCTTCTCTGTCCCGTTTGGCCGTCATTTTCTGCCAGTCACACCTGGGGTGTCCCTGACTCGTCCAGTGAACAAATCAGGTCATGATGATCCTTCGTGACCCCCTGAAGAGGGGATTATTAGGGTTTAAAACCACCGACCCCCTCCCTGCTTCTCTTGTCTCTTCCTACACTGCCGCCAGTCTGTGACTGGCGCGTGTACATGCAGTAAGCGGCCCTACCCTGTCACCCCTATATCGAGAAAATCGACTGATCCAACGGGTTGCCGCACAATACAGATCGTCCCATTTTGTCGGCCGTCGTGGAGGTACCACATTGTCAAGTATAATTTTATTCAGATTGACACATCTTTCAATATTTGGGACCTATTTTTTTAAATGCTCCTTTTTATAATATAATCCACTCATTTATTCTTCGCATAAACTGGAAGCGCTGCTACTGGCATCTTCTCAACACAACGATTTTTAGCCAAGAGGGGAAAAAGTGAGCATTGCCTATTGACAGTGTGAGATATACTAATGACGATCAGCCAACAGCTGACATTAAAGTGCAAGCGGGACTGTGGGTATAACCCTTTGCCTCCTGACGAGATTATTGTATAGCTGGCAGGTAAACATCCTTAAAATAACCACATCTAAGCCTACGTAATCTAATAATTTGGAGCATTTTGTTATAATTTATAAAAAAAATGTTTCCAAACACTTTTGCCGTCAGTCAATTTTTACCATAGGAGAAATTCTTACCATAGTAGATTTCTCAGTAAGCACAAAACATTTGTATAACATTTATACAACGTCGGCCCAACGGCTTCGACGTTGGTCCAGCATTGTATAAATGTTATACAAATGTTTTGGGTTTGCTGGGTTAGGCCTATATAGTAGCGAGGATGATTATTATAGGCATACAGTGTTATAACGTTAGGATTCACATGAACAGGGGAAAATTATTTTCGCTGGTGTCTCAGCCAATTCTCAACGAGTTTTCATGAAAATATGCAAGAACTTTTTTCTAGTGATGCGGTGACTACCCTGAAAATGTCATCGTGTATATTGTACATGTTGTATAGTTTAAAAGTTAGTCCGCATAACATGTAGTAAAGGTCGCCCATCTATAAACTAAGGTGGATTCTGAGGGTCACCACAAATGGTTGAAATTCCTGATTTCTTATTTTGAACAACCATGCCAAAAATTACCCTGATGACACACTAACCTGCATTTTTAAATGTAACAGCTCCAATACGATCACAAGTTTACACCTGCTGAGAATGGCCTAGTTTTCATAGGCACTTGAAATATTCGTCTCAATTTCTTGTCATCCGAGTTTTTTGGTAGACAGTGCGAGTGTCGTTTTTACACAGCTGGCTGTGTAAACAAAATGGCGGTCAGTGTGACTGGGCCTCGCACAGTTAGGCGGCCCAGTCATACTGGGTAGCCAAAAATAAGAAATACGGGAATTTCGTCTATATATCTAGCTTACTGGTAAATGCGCAGCACAAAAATTAAAAACTTTTGCAGTTCTAGTCTATGGACATGTTTACATCATATGGTCATATTAAGAAGCCAAAATAAAATCACCGATTTTTTAAAGATTTTAGCTGCCCCTGTAACATGTGAACCCGGGTATAATAACCGGCTACAGCCACTTGTTTCGGAGGGCCACCTATACAAGTATACACCAGACCGTAAAAGGTCATATGTGCCAGACACAAACACCGGCGCAATGCTGAGCCTAAAAGACAAGACATTTATTCCAGTGTTTAAAAAGACCCATGCAGATGTAGACCATTACACAACTAAAATTAAAAAAATACACCTAAATTTTATACATAATGTACATATTAATACATGTTGTTAATAATACATTGTTGTTAATAATACATGTTGTTAGGATTGTATT
Organism: Flabesymbios commensalis; assembly: GCA_964017125.1. Taxonomy (NCBI): domain Eukaryota; kingdom Metazoa; phylum Annelida; class Polychaeta; order Terebellida; family Flabelligeridae; genus Flabesymbios; species Flabesymbios commensalis. Next base: position 91,783 of record CAXHKU010000177.1, read on the forward strand.
TTACTTTAAAAAGTGATATAATGCTAATACATAATAATACTTCGAGGCATCATGTTAATATAAATAGGCCTACATGGATGTATCGAATTTTTAAAGTAGGCATATACATATTTTAGGTGCATCCAAGCAAACATGATACGACGAACTAACTCCGGTTCAATGTTGGCCCACTGTCAACGACGTTAGCCCTACACTGAATCAATATATCGCCTGGATATACAGCGTCAACATAAATTGAATATAAGAAAGATCAACACAATATACTTATTTATCATATTATAATAATAATTATGTTTCTACTACATTTTTTAATTTTTTTATTTAAGTTGGGGATGGGGTGGGGTTGTGGGGGGTTCAGAACCACTATGACTCTCCCCCTGTGCACGTCCTATTTTTAAATATAATTATTTAAATATAATATATAATTTCCATAATTTTAGTAAAACATTCCATTTCAACATAATTTAGAGATCACGTGACAGCCCTGGTTAGTCTCCGAAATATTACTAAAATACATCAGGGCCTATACACAGGATACATAGGCCTATTATACTTGTAGTGGCCACTAATTTTCATATTTTAAGCTGATCAATGATAATTCTGAGCTGTACATAATCTACATATTTTTATTGTAATCACTCAACACTAAATCATGACAATTAACAGAATTTCAGTTTGAAGCAGGATTTTCAGTAATGCATGCTAATTTTATGTCAGCTTGGTTGTCAACTAGTATTTGCATTTATTTGAAACAGCTTTAAATGTCGAAAAATACATGTTTTTTATAAATGGCTATAATAAATAATTGTATCTCACACAAAATATTTCATCAATTTTATACGGCTCAAAACTTCCTCGAAACCACACGCACGCGTTTATAATTATAGGGCTTTTAAATTTTGAGTTGCCGTGGTTATCACATATATTGCCTAATAATAAACCCATATTTGTTAATATAATTTATTTTTTTATTTACAAATATAATTATACAACTCGTTTTTTTCTGCTGTTAATTTACTGCGTAAATTCATGGGGTACATATGTTTGATGTCCCTGATTTTTTTATGGTGGGTAGAAATTGTTTTCATATCCGATTTCCCTACACACAAAGTACGCAATATGTGTATTTTGGGATTTAAATGGTTATTACATAGGCCTACTGATGAGCCCCATATTTTTTTCATTTAACATAGGCCTAAGTAACATCTTCTTGTGACATTGGAGAAATACCTGAAGAGGAAAAAATATATACAACATGCGCTTAATGAAATTAAATTTACTGTTTAAAATTTAGGAGGGGTGCATATGTTTGATGACCCTATATTTTTTTGAAGCAAAAAATAAGTTTACTATCGAGTTAACTTGCACGCTTGAATAATGGTTGTAGGTCTGCCCTTTCACTCGTGTCACCAGTGTCTCTATCTCTACTTCAGACACTGGTCATCTTCCCCAGATCAGCTAATATTAACCACCAGGGGACAGAGATTTCACAGCCACTCTCTGTACTGCCGCATCTAGGTGCGTGGGAAAAAGCCCGCTTCTTCCAGAATGATGGCCTCACAGAGTGCAAAATAACTCGATTCATGTTATTACCATTGACGCTTCTGAAAATGAGATAAAAATATCCAGGCTGAATATACACTGATATATACCGTATGTAGTAAAAATTGTGCTTAGCTCATACTTTTAAAAACTCCATTAAATTAATTATCAATAAATATAAAATTGAAAGTGGAACACTCATGGATACCCTCAGGTTTGTATGACGAGCACTGCGTGCACAAATTCCCATGTGTTGGCAGCGGATGGGCAGGTGTGCATTTAAACACAACTGGCCAATCACGATCTACCTCACCGCTGGTGGCTCATTTATGAACTGCTGGCTGCTGGTTGGCAGACGGTGACGTAACAGACGACAGAGACCCATGGTGTTGGATATGTGTAAGTGCCACACAAAATCTCAGTGGGTGACTGTGACACTCACTGATAGCTGAGTGTAGTCTGCCCTGGGCCTACGCTGTTACTACTACAACCCCACCTGGCGAGTGCTTAGTCTCTTAACCTGAAGTCGGATTTATACTATAAGGTAGGCCTACATGTGAGATGTTGCGTGCTATGACTGAGTAGGCCAATGGCCTCAATGCTTATGGAAAAATTAACGTATTGATGTGAAAGTGATGCCGTAAGTTTTTGAAAAATAAAAAATAATGTTGGCTTTATATCATGTTTTATATGCTTCCCATGCTTATTGTGGTTAGAAACGATAAAAATCGTCCAACGCATATATATAGCACCTCTAGGTCTCATGGTGTAATGGTTAGCACTCTGGACTTTGAAGCCAGCGATCCGAGTTCAAATCTCGGTGAGACCTCTCTTTTGTCCTATTTTTAATATCGTGCTGGTTCAGTGTCCTCCCAGTAAAAACGAGGCGTTGACACAATGCTGGTGTGATGTTGGGCCAGCATCACAGACGCTGGCCCAACATTACACCAGTATTGGGTCAACGTCTCGTGTTTGTTGGTTTAGCGCTTGCAGCTACGGAACTTCATGAGACTATCTTCCCCACTGATAGAAGCAAGGAAGAGGATCTACATGTTTTAATAGAAACTGACCCCCATTATATTACATGTGTTGACATCCCTGGGCACCACGAAACCTATACTAGGCCTGTATGACGTCACAATACTGAGTAGAGAAGTGGCTTCACATGGCTATAAATTCAAAGTGTGACGTCACCAATAATATAATGCTGAATATTTTGAACGACGCGGTTGATATATTCAAGCAGGCTTATATATGTCCAGGAGATAAGTCGAATTTATTTGTGTAGACGTGCCAAAAGTTTGGAAGGTGCTGAAGGTGGAAAGTGCTGAATAAAAAAAATCCAGTTCTTACAATATTCTGCACGGCAGTTTTTTTTCAGAAAAGCAGCTAAAAGTTAGGTACCCTCCGATTAAAAAAACAACGTTCGCGTAGGCCTTATGTTTGAATCTGACGGAAGTTGCATTTTCTGTGATAGCTACAAATATTTGGACTCTATTTTCGTCAATTAAGCACACAAAATAATTAGAATTGATAGTTAGATTAGGGGCGGTCCCGGGAATTTAAAAACGGGGTCCAGGTGAAAAAAGGAGGGGTACAGAAACCATTTACATTTTTTGCATTAGAAAAGATAAGGTGAAACATTACATTGATATAATTTTCGACAGAAAAGGAGCGGATTCATGATTTTGGTGTCATCTACTATAGAGTTTTCAGGTATGCTCGATCTAATGATATGGCCACAAAATACTTTGGTAATTGCATTGTGGGTAAAACATTCAAGATGGCTGCCATTTGACCACGGTCAAAGAATAAATAAATTTTCGACGTAATAGAGGTATATTTATGTTTTGGTGTCTATTATTTCGTTTTCATGTATGCCCTGCTTCGTGGTGTTATCAGAATGTTTATAAATATTGCATTCCGTATACAAATCCAAGGTTGCCGTCATTTGCCCCAGTTCAACCAATAAATTGATATATCTTTTGGACTGAATAGGAGCAGGTTCGCGATTTTGGTGTGTCCAAGGTCAAATAATAAATTGGTATCATTTTTGTCATACTAGAAGCTGATTCATGATTTTTGTCTCACTTAGGCTATCGCTTTTGCAGGTATGCCCGACCCAAGTGGTATGGTCTGAAATTAACTTTTCATATTGTATTGTGGTAAAAATTAAGATTTCGGCTATTTGTCGAAAGTAAAATAATAAATTGCTCGCATTTTCAACATAATAGGAGCCAGTTCGTAATTTCTGTCTGTACCACGGGATTTTTTTTTATAAATTATCACGAGTGAATATATTTATTTTTTATCCAAAATTTTAAGTAATTCTTCTAAACATTACGATATCACAATATGACGATTGAGGAGTTTACAGTTGCATTATCACAGATTATTTCTGTGATTATAAAGTTGCTACTGGAAACATAAACCTCTGCGCCTACACATTTGTTTATTGGTGAACATGGTTTATTTCATTCAGACTGTACTATAGCTTAAGTTATTTTTGTTGATAGATTCTATGTACTTTATTGGTGTAATTATTACTTACAATATATATGGGCAAAACCCGGCACTTCAAGACTTTTCATACATATTAAAAAATCTATTTTTCACTAGACCTCCCTTTGCAACTTTATTTTAAAATATAAAAAATATTTTTTCGTGTCCTAAAAAAATGAGATACCATGTCTAAAACATCAATTTTAATCATTTTTTCAAATGAACAATTTAAAAGCACCAAAAAAACACAAAGAATACGTTACATTTCTTATAGTTTAAACATTTCCCAAAATTTCTGATAGGCCCTATGTATTAAGCATTTTTATGCAAATACTATACAAAATAAAAACATGCACAATAAAATAATTATAATAAAGTAATTTCAATGTTGCTGTAAATGATCTTGCTACATTGCAGTATATGAGATATACAGGTTTTTCAAAATATTAGTGTTTTTTCTATTTATTTGTTTTTTCCTGGGAAGAACAGTATATATATATAGTGTGAACATGCTCAATAGCAATTCAATATTGTGTAAAATAAACCTGGGAAATACAATAAATTGTGCGCGTCATTGTTACCAGATTTATTGTATCTACTATTTCATTATACTTAACCAGGCACAACATCATGATCAGAATTAAAAGTAACGTATTTTGTATCTGTGTGTATAATGGAAGTTAGTACACACTGCCACATTGAATAATCTAGGCGTTTTTTGTCCAAGAACATTTTTTATTATTTTTATAACGATATATACTGAGTTTCTGTCATTTCGTGCCTGTTGGTTAATATTTCAAATAAAAATGCAAAATACGTTACTAAAATACGTTACATAACTAACAAAATTCATGTTATGATGATGTAATGATATTAAATAGCACTATATCCAGTAAATAGTTGTATTATACATAGTGTGAGTATTTTGTACTTTTGTTACGAAACAGAATGCACTATTACAACATGGTTTAGTGAAGATTAAAATACGCTACTAAAATTCATAACCAAAATAGGTTACAAAATGTAACGTATATTGTGTAACGTATTCTGGATTTTATTCTTTTTGCACAATTGTCAAGCTGGGTTCAGTGGCCAGGCTAAATTTTTACTTGCTGCTTGGAGGCATACCTAGTGGGCACTGAAGGGCTATTTGTTGTTAAGTGTACATATCACTATATTTTCAGAGTTCATGTAACATATTCTGTTTTCTTAAAAAATAAATAGCGTCTGCTTTTTCTATTCATTATTGCAAGAGTAGCACTGTTAGCATCACATACTTTCTTCCATGCTTACGTTAGACTACATATTCACCACACAGCAAGGAACTTTAGTTGATTTTAGATTTTTGGCAGATAAAAACAACTAGCTTACTCACATGTAACGTATTCTGTTATTTTGTGGCGATATGAACATTATTTCAATTTTGCAAGGGACAATATACTACTTTTGGGAATTATCTTTTTCAATACATTCACAACTATAAAATTATGTTCGTCAAATTCAAACAATTTATCTTCCAAAAACTGCACCTACTCATAAACTGTAAACAGTGACCTATCTAAGACAAAAATGTAAGCTGGCGACATGCAAAAAATGTCATTTTTATGGCATTCCAGTGGTCAAAATCATACTTTTTCTTGTCTAGGCTATGGATAACTGAAAGGGCTATGCATGAATTAAATGATAAAACTAGTTAAGCAAACGTGGAGGTCACTACAACGAGAACACGAGGTGCTGAGGTGACATGATTCTTGAGGTGGCGGGCCTTGCCCATATATACCTCAAAAACTTACTAAAATTGAGAAAGTTAAGATCAAATCAAAGCTTTGGTGTTCAATGATATACGCCCCTGACGCACAAAATAACTTGTTGTAGCTCAATAGTCGTGTATTTCTTTCTATCTCATAATGTTGTAAAAAACTGCTGCACCAATATGATGATTGATCTGATCAATAAACATCGTGACAACTAATAATTTATAGGGCCTACTAATGTAATTGTTCTGATCATTTATTTGTATTGCTGTTACTATTGTTACAAATTAATTGAAGATTTACACCGTGCATACGGCGTACATAATAATACAATGTACATAATAATTTTTTGAAATGAATCGATACCTGGAACCCTGTATGTTTTAGATGGCTGTGTCATGGAATGAGCGTTTCACAAATAATAGATATTCGTACACTATTATATTGTATTGGTGTGGCAGTACTGGGATATTCCACTGAGAGCTCTCAAACACGAAGAATATATTCGAGCTGTTTTGTTTGCCTGGTTGTCACTAACTTATAACATATCTGTTTCAATTCTCTAAACAAGAGGCCCAGGGGCCTTGACGTTTGTCAACAGCATTGCAAAAAATCAGCTATAAATGTGTCAGAGATTGTATATCTATACTCTAAGATGCATTATCATGAGAAGATGTACAGTATTAGACTATTATATCCTTTATATCGATCATTGGCATTTATATTATTATGCTCGTTTCCCATAATACATTTTGCTGATTTTACACACGTTCTGAAGCACTGCACCTAGTGACATATGCTTGACAAAGGATCATTTCACAAGACTACAATGTTAAAGGGACTGGTCCAGGCTAAAATCATTAAAAAATCGGTGGTTTTATTTTGGCTTTTTAATGTTTCTCACACACAGCACCCATATTTCCCCTAAATAGGACACAAACTCAAGTAAAATAAACTTAATAAATAAAAAGGTATATTTTACCATACTTTGTCTCTTTTTCATGTCAGATGGTCATAATAAAAGAGTTAACTTACCACATGATATTTCACACCAGAAGTGTATAAATTATATCAAAGTGCAATGCCTTTCACTGCCGAGTCCAAAAATCTATTTTTAATAATACAAAATTTGCTATTTTTGGAGATTAATATCTTAGCCAAGACCTAATTGTTATATTGCGTAACATAACACAGTTGTGTCAAGTGAGGCAGAGAGGGGTGGGAGAAGGAGGCGAGCCCTCCCGCAACAGACTGCTGTCGTTCACAAGCATTGACATTGACCCAATGTTGTTTAAATGTTGTGCCAACGTCGAAGACGGCGGGCCAGCATTAGAACAACATTGGGTCAATGCCTCGTGTTTGCTGAGTTTCGGTGACAGCTGATCAGCAAACTCGAGTCATTGACACAATGTTAGCCTGATGGTGGCCCACCGTTTACAACACTGGGCCGACATTAGCCCAGCATTGGCATACCAGTATATAGGCCTTAACAAGGTAAACATTCACCCAATGCTAGCTTACTGCTGGCCCATCGTCTTAGACCATGGCTCAGCTGTAAAACAGCATTGGCTAAAGGTCTCATTTTTGCAGGAAACACTGGCAACTCGATACCCTGACACAATGTTGGTTCAATGTTGGAAGAGTGTCATAGATGATGGCACAACATTTAACCAACATTGGGTCAGTGCAAGCCAAAAGGAGGCAGTGACATCAGCGGAAAGGAAGTATATACTTGATGTACAAGTGAGCAAATACAGCCTTTTGGCAGCGCTATGGCACGAAGAGACGGGACGCCAGTTAAAAAGCAGTAAATGCCTAGTATACCAGAGAGCAGATATTGCGTTCTGACATTGCACAGACAGAACAGATAGTAACGAAAGTTAACGACAGACGTTTGCGTGGAAAGTCAACCTAAAAGTTTGTCGAGTCGACAAACTAAAAACACATTGATGTATGATCATGGCCTTCTAGCTAATATTCAACAGCAATCTTGAAATTTACTCATACTGCAATGTTTGAAATACACCACTTGACCGGGCATAACTGTAAATCCCATGTAGAGACAGAAATCGCGAACTTGAACGGGCATAACTGCAACCTCGATGGGCGAGACAAAAATCATGAATCGGCTTCTACTATATCGAAAATGATACCAATTTATATTGTTTGACCTCGAAAAAATATCGACTATCTTGAGATTTGCCTGCAATACAATGTCTAAGGTAATTTTTGACCCCACCACCGACACCACTAGATCGGGCATGCATGGAAACCATATACTGAGTAATATACTTTTATTTCGCGGGTATGAATTTTCGTGTAAACCCGCTTTTTGACCATTTCGCGTGAAAATAATTTTTAAATTCCATTTTTTTGGTACGGAGACATGCAATTGTTATCCCGCCGTATTAACGACTGTCACCACCCTTCCCGACTAGTGATCACTATGACGCAACGTCGTGGGTATATGTATGGTCACCAATTAACAGGAGGGGGGTTAATGACCATGGAGGCTAATGCACTTGACACGCGCTGCTCATTAACCTTATCAATCCAACAGGTTATCATTTAATTATTATTCTGCTGCTGATTTACTACATTTGTCGTTTCAGTGAAATATGTCTATATATTTGACTTTAATTTGTTTTTAAAAAAGCTCATCGTATCTGTTTGATTGTGGGAATTTATAATAGCTATATCTGTGCACATATTTGTGTATTATTTGCATAAATTTGGGAGTAATTACTGTCACTTAACTCAGAAAAACACATGCCAAGAACACAACGCATTGATCCAGTGTTGGGGAAATGCCCACTGTCTTCGACGCTGGCCCAGTATCACACCAGCACTGGATTAATGTCTCGTGCTTGCTGGGTCACCACCCCTCAACTTGTTATAGAAAAGATCAACGTTGACATCTATCATTAAACCCCTTCATGCCCGCTGGTTAATAGCAGTCATAGAATAAATCAAACAGAAACCATACAAATTATCAAGGTCTTTGTACAAGCAGGTTTGTAATAAAATGGGGATAAAAATAAAAATATTGATATTAAGCTATGTTTTTCGTCATAATAAAAATATATTTTATATGTTGCCATTCAGCCGTTGTCATTCAGTCATTTAAATATAAGTCCTAGGACTTGAACTTTCACAAGTTAGCGTGACCATCACACGAATAGATTACATAACCACGGTCGACTGCACAGCGGCAGTCACACCCTAGGAAGTACGTCGTCACGACTGCGCCGGTCACAATATTGCTATTTTACGGGCTCCGTAATTTACTAAGTAAACACTGGGAGGGAAATCTGAAGTCACGTGACTATGACGACACCAAGCTTTGAATCCAGGAAAAAAATGGCCGACATTGGAGGCAAAATGAACAGATTTCGAATTAAGCCATGTTTATCTGCGAGTGAGCGTAAAAGAAGAAGAGAAGTATATGTAAATAGGCGAGTACGTCGTCAGGTTTAGATCGGTACCGCTATAGACCGCTGGAATGACACGAAAAAGACACTTGGACCTTGGTCAACTGACAGAGCGTCGCAGTGCATTTGAATGATGTTGTGATTTGGTTCGACGACGTCGACGACGATAATCTGTCACATCATTTTTGACAGTATGCTACGATAGAAGGTAAGTTAACGACAATGAATACAACTTTTGACTATTTTGTTTCGAAAGAATCTAGATTCTACTTCTAGGTCTAATGGTAACAATAAACATGTCTTTATTTTCAACAAAATAGGCCTGAAAACGGGCTAAACTCAGACTGTGGCCGGGCGATAATAAAAGTTTCTGTCAGTGTCATTCATGCAGGGGACATCGGCGCTAGACCCTATTGTGAGAAATGGGCCTATTGAGTAACATTAGCCTAAGATCAGATCAATAGAAACTCTTTTCCCTGGAACTAGGCCTAGCCTTTTTTTTAATTTGCTCGAGGTCTCTGATTTTTTTTCATTTCTCCCCAACATCATTGAAAATTTTTGTGAAATTTTGTTGCGTAATTATTGAAGTTGAACCCTCTCACATGTAGTAAAACGGGAAAATGACAGTTCTTATTTCACCATCACCATGGAACAAGTATTACATGTATGATGCAAAATATTCTAACTTAAAAAATATACAACAAAATTCCAGGCTTTCAGATTTGAAAATTGCTGGCAAGTGAAAGAAAGCTCACCTCAAAGTGGTGAGGCGTGATCACTCTTACCATATAATGATATAGAGGGACATGCCCACGCTAAAATCATAAAAAAATCGGTGATTTTATTTTGGCTTCTTATTATCTGATTATGACCATATGATGTAAACATGTATGGTAAACATGTCCATAGACTAGAGCTGCAAATTTTTCAAAATTTTTGTGCTGTGCATTTAACAGTTAGGCTAGATATAGAGACAATTTCCTGATTTCTAATTTTTGAGAACCATGTACGTCAAAAATAGGAAATACAGGAATTTTGTCTCTATATCTAGCCTAACTGGAGTAGGGTCTACAGTACAGGGCCAGGCTATGCGCATACAGCCTGTTTCACCAGATCCTGAGAGTAGTCTTTTTTTCAATTTGCTTGATCCCTGAGCACTTTACTTTTGAAAAAAAATTCTGATTTTTTTTCATCTTCCTCCAACATCCCTGAAAATGTGGTGGAATTTTGTTGTGTAGGCCTATTATCGAAGTCAGAGTCGAACATCTGACCATTGGCATTTGCTAATTTGGTCGCCGCATGTAATAAAATTTCACAATGACAGCTAACACCATTAGGCCTACTGTGAAACTAGAATTATTTTAGGCCTACATGCCAAATTGTCTAACACAGTGGCGCATCCAAGTGGAGGGAGTTCTTATTTGAGGGTTATTTCTTATAAACTAGTGACAAACAGTGCCTGATATTCATTAGATTTAGTTGCTGCTTGGAGAAAGCCATTGAAATTCAAAAATCCCCCCCATGACATGTTCCTTGGTCAAGTTTTAATCAAGACCCCACCCACATCAATGAAAAGCAAGATCAACCCCTGTAATTTAAAATTACAACAAAAGTACACACAATTTTTAGCGATGCTGGGGGGAAGAATAAAATATGTTCCAAGAAAATTTCACCCTAAAGTTTTGAATAGCAACTGAGAAAATTGACTGTAGGCCTTCATAGACTAGATACAATCTAGCAGTAGGCCCATGGCTATAGATCCCACTGTTATTTCAAATGTTCAGGCTTCCCTCTGACATAAATGTTTCAGTTGGCACTTTTTGTGCTGAAAACATTGGCCTATTTTAACTGAAATGACAGCATAATATTGGATGTAGGTCTACATGTATTTTTCTTTGCCAACCCCCTTTGTGCTAAGTGAGGGGGAGGGGAGCTCCTGATTCTTCCCTCCCCCCCCCCAACCCACCCTTTGTTGGAAACCCAGAAGTTAAACCATTTTGCAAGATATTTACATAAATATACTACACCGAGTTTCCTCCAGGAATGTTTGGGTGGGGGTTCCAAAATGAGTGTGGGGTTCTGGGTGTTCATCCCTGAAAAAATAGGGTTTTAAATTATCATGCTTAAATTGTATATGTGCACAAATGTGGCCTAAAATCCCATTTTTTTTTTTTTTTTTTTTATCGTAAACGGGGGCTATTTCGCCACCCCCTACGAAAATTGATAAAACCCTCTGGTTTTCAATAAATAAGTTAATAAAAATAACTATTATCCTAGGTTAGACTATATTGTAGGGAACATTTTTATGTCTATTCACAAAATTTTGTTTTTTAGAAACTGGACATATTTGAACTCTGGAATGTTATTTATCCATTGTATTAAAGTATATATTTTTATTTTGTGATAATTGAAGGGTCCTTATCACATAAAAAGAATTTTTTGGTGAAATTCAAATATTGAGCCTTTTCGAGCACTTCAAAGTAACCGGGGCTATTTTGCCACCCCATACCGGGGCTATTTTGCCACCCTTTAAAAATGGACGCCTGCAGAGCCTCGTTTATATGATAGGAAAACAGACTTGGCCACTAGACTCACTGACCCCTAAAAACTATATAAATATTTATATACTAGGTTTGAGGCACTCATTTTAAAAATTAAAGGAAATTCATGAAAAATAATGACTTTTCACCTAATATTTCATGTTTATGTCTGTATGGTACATTTACCTAATTTATGTTATATATTAAATGGATTGATAAAAATGCCTACTGACTGTTCAGTTGATTTGATTTTCATTCGATTAGCTGCTCAATTATATTATTTTGAATTAAAAAATATTCACATGGCAAAATATTTTTATTTGGATTGTGACAAATGGTTTTAATTCTCAAAATTAGCTATAGTGGCAAAATAGCCCCGGTTGCCGGGGCTATTTTGCCATCATACATCATACATTTTTTTTTAAAAGTCCTAAATACAAACTATGCTAAGTATGTAAATACCTTACACAATCACCCTTATTTATGACACTTTATATTCCTACTTCAAAAAGTAGCTTCGATTAATACAATGATATCAAATATGTAAATAGGGTGGCAAAATAGTTTACGGTATTATAAGCCTGACAACCCTAAAAATTTAACACAATTAGATAAAAATCCAGTCTGTCCAGTCTGTCTGCCTACATGTGTATTCATGAGCAAAGGTTCATTGTAACTGTGAGCTACATCCACTATCACTGCAGTATCTGAAAGTGAACTACATACAGGCCAATATAAAAAATTTGAATGACATATAAATAATATAATGTAATTCTGATTGATATTTAAAGTGAATCCTTGTGAGTCCACAGCCATAAAGTTTTCAGTCAGTTTAACCTTTGAAGCGCTGGAATCAGCTTCAGACGTCAGATTCTAAAGTCTAGATTTGATCCCAGCACTGTGATCTTGAGTAAAAAAATCATTTGATCTGCACTGTAAAGGTAAAAATATTTATAATGGCTGTAGACTCATAACATATATCAAATGAAGCTGGAAGAGCTAACTAAAACATTTATGATGATTTTAAATTGAAAAAACCCTTTGGTCCCCATGGCTTAAACAACAGTATTTAGGCGCGTTAAGGGTTGACTAACTCAAATGTACTGAAAATAATATACTGTACAGTGTACATGTATGTATATACATGTACTGATAAATAGGTAGTTGAATATTGATCATATTGATGCTTGCTTATTCGCATTATACTCATATTTCATGTATTTGGAGATGTTCAATTTTCATGAATATAAATCTATGAAAATATTCTTAATTATTTTAAGATGACAATGTAATTAAATAATTTAGCAGGGCAAGTGTTAAATAACTGACATTGTTTGTTTATTGTTTGTGGAATTGTATATTCCAGTTATGAAATAATAATCAGCTTCTTTCTTTGTCATTTATTTTTTTATCAAGCTCTATATTTTTTTTATTTTTTGTATTGCTGTTACAAATTATGACATTTTCCTTTTTCCAGTGTACGAAAGACATCTTCAGGAACAATGTAGGAAATATAGCCTGAAAATGTATTTCATAGTTCCTGAAACCACCTATTAGGCTTCTGAAACAGGGAGAGAAATTGAACTTATAAATTGGATGTAGACTATCCGGTGAGTAGGCCTAAATGTAGTGCAGTTATTTCTTGTTATTTGTACTGGCAGCTGACAACTTCTCAGACAAAACATAGCTGAAGTCTGATTATTATATTTTTAACTGAATAAATTTTAACAAAAATCTTTAAAATGAACTGATGAATGCTATATTGCTAATTTGTTTTCCACAATATCAATGCAGGGTTCCCACTCACCTGGAAAACCTGGAAAAAAATTCCATGCATGGAAAAATCATGGAATTTTAAAAAAGGACATTTTCATGGAATTTTGCTTCAGTTATCCTCATTTTTTTTAATATCAGAATAAATTTTGCAGAATTTATTCTTTGCACAAGTGTTCCTTTCTAATAGCCTGATATTTGACTACTGGTGGTTGCATATATATGTGCCCAAATCTATTGACGTACAAAAACAATTTAGGCAAATGAAAACAATTTAGGTAAATTACACATGCAGCCAAAACGGAAGTGAGCACTATTTTATTTCCTGGAAAAATAACCTGGTATCATTGAATAATCATGGAAAAATCATGGAATTTTGTTTTCAGTTTTGAGTGGGAACCCTGTCAATGTAATGATTTTGATTGTGCACATGGCTACATTGCTAAAATAATGTAATTATTTTTGATAATTATGGTAATTAAATAATACTTTCAACTGATCACTGCATTGCTGCATCTTCTTCTAGGATTGCCATGCCACCACTGAAGTACAATTATGTCTTATAATTTAGTCAGCTCTACTTTTATACTTTTGTTAATTATAAATATCAGTCCTGGAGATGCCAAAAAATATCAAATGTAAAATACCCAGTCATCTCCTATGTATTTATGTCATCATGGTTTTCAAATTTTAATAATTTTCCCTTTAGTGCCTCCTGTACACATGTGTACATTTGTTTCTCCTATTTAAGACATTAGTGGGGTTTTTTTCTGAAAATTAATAACCAGTGCTGCACAAACCACACTATAAATGTTTTTAAAGAATATAACCTACTTTACTGATCCTTAGGGGTGAGTACTATTATACCATCACCAAGAACATGTAGTAGGCCTACGTGATCCATCCATGCGTTAAGTTTTGTGCAAATAACAGATTGAACATTCTTCTCACTTACTCAAAATCAAATGAATTTTAAATTGTATTGTTCAAAATAGCAGGCCTATTTTAGCTGAAATGGAAACATAATAATATATATCACAGTCAATAATGGCCACAAGTCCCTGATTTTGTTCAGTTGACATTTTTTCTCAGGGCATATATCACTTCTGAAGCCGCACATTTTGTTTTATAGTAATGGTCTACCTACATGTATCTAGCAAGGTTTTCCAGATTTTATGCATACTACCATGACTACAGTTAGTAATGACCGCAAGTTGGTCATTTTGCATTTGATTGAGTTTAAATTCTCATATATGCATTCCTGAAACCACACAGTTTGTTTTAAAACAAAAATTAGTAGTAAATACAGTAATGTATGTATATAAATACATGTATGTATGCATGTAGATGCGGTAAATGGTCTAGCTATCTGGCACAGTCATCCAGATACATGTATCAACAACATTGAAAAAATTAGGCTCTTTTGGTGGATAGATGTAGATAAAAAAGTAGGTCAAAAGGCCTAGGGTGATATGAAGAAAATCAGCAGCAGGATGGAGATGAGAGAGAGGGAATGAAGGACAAAGAGAGAAAAGGAGAAAACAAAGTAGAAGAAGAATAAGTACAAAAAAAAATATATATAAAAAATAAGGATAGGATAATTATAGGAAGAGGATGAAAGGAGAATTGAAGGAGGATGAAGAGGAGGATCATGAAAGAATGAAGAGGGAAAGAAAAATAGAAATATGAAGAAAAGGATAAGGAGGAGAAGGCGGGACATTGAAAAAAAAGAAAAAAAAGAAGGGGAATGAATGAGGAGGAGGAAGAAGTGGAGACTGAAGAACAGAAAAAATTGAAAGAAGAGAATGAAGGAGAAAGAAAAGAGGAAGACTAGATGGAGATGAGAAAAAAGAAGAGGAGTATACTGTGATGCTAATGAAAGAAAGTAAATAGAAGCAGGATGAATAAGGGAGGAGAAAGGGTAGGTAGAGGAAAAGGAGAATGAAGGAATGGGATAGAGAGATAAATGGAAAGAAAAGGGAGAGAAGGAGAAGATGGAAAACGAGAAGAAGAGAGAAGAAAGTAAAATATAGAAGGATCCATGATGAAGAAAAGCTGGAGGAATAGGGAGGAAAAGCAGAATGGAGGAGGAGGAGTAGAAGTAAGATGAAAGAGAAGGAATGAAGAAGAGGAAAAATGAAAGAGGATACATAGGAGGAATTGGAAGAGAAAGAACAGGAAGATGAAAGAATTAGAAAGAAAACTAAAAGGACTGGGACTTGACCCGGAGTACCGAAATATCACTGCTCTTGTTGACGAGCAGATTCATTATAAACATGCACCTTTTTTAATTGATATGTTTTAATTTCGCTAATGTATTGTTAGTGAGTCCTTCATTTTCAGTGTATTCTTTTTAAATTTGTGTTTTGTGATTATTAAAGCGGCTTATCATAAGCCTTTTGCAGGTCTCCTTTGTATTTTTATAATTATTTGCATGTATGTATGTTTCAAGCATAAATAAACAAACTGAATTGAATTGAATTGAATTGAATATTACTATTATTAGTAAGCTCTGGAAATAATAAATTGGCTAATTAGCAAGATAGCAAAGATGGCTGCAGTGGAAGGTGGAGACTCTCATATTTGCCACGCAAATATAACATCCAGTGTAAATATGATTATTCATCCTTTCTTCACAATTTTTTATAAACATTCTCTTATTTGTCACCTTCTACAGTCACCAACATTCCTCAAATCTTCATATCTTTTTTCGAAACACTGGTTCAATACATTTGAAAATCGGCTAATTTTCATTTCAAAAATGGTTTAAAATTACATTTCCTTATATATATCAATGTAAACCCTGCCAGGGGAGGGGGGGGGGCGCTTTTTGTTTTTGTACGTGTGGCCGCACCCGTAATTTCTTACCCAGATAGATCTACAAAACCGCTTCTCGGATTCATACGGTGTTCCAGATACTGATAACTAAAATTATGTCCTAAGCTGCATCAATTTTTCAGGAGGTTTTAAAAAAATCTCCGGGTCATGTCGGCCATCTTTGCTCCTTTGTCGTCAAATTAGGACTTTGTCACCCTGATAACTTCAAAGCTGCTTATCCGATATACTCAATATTCAACATACTGCATAGTAGTAATAATTTCTAGAGTAAGTCAATTTTTCACAAAGTTTGGGGAAATATCTGGGTCATGGCGGCCATCTTTATTCTTTTTGACTCAAAATTTAGCACCTTGTCATGCCCTAAAGCTGCTAGCATCTGCCTCAAAATATATTACTTGATAATTACATGTAGAAATTGATTATCTGGTAAGATTATAAATAATTTACAATTTTTATTTGAAAAGTTTGAGGGGGAGCCTTCTTGGGTGTTTACATGATAAATATGTACATCTAGTTTCTCTCTATATATATATAAATATAAAGAATTCACTGAGCAGTTAGTATGCCGAAGATCTGATTTTCACCAAAGTTTTCTTGAGCATTATATGATTTATTAAGTCTCCATCCACTATGTGGTGGAGACTTATTGTTTTAGTGCTGTCTATTGTTGTTATTATTATTATTATTATTCAACAATTTGACGACGTAAACACTCTCCAGTCGCCAATATTTATCCGATCTTCGCAACTTTTTTTCTGACAACTCTCTGATGGATTATCCTGTTAAATTTCGAACTAAACGCCATAGGCTAATTTGCATATCCGATAAATCGGATATCGATGATCGACGTAAACGCTCTCCAGTCGCTAATATTCATACGATCTTTGCGATTTTTTTCCTGAACACCCTCTGATTGATTATCCCGCATGAGTTCGAAAATCAACTAATTTGCATATTCAACATGGCCGCCATGGGCTAATTTGCATATTCAAGATCAATGTAAACGCTCTCAAGTCGCCAATATTCATCCGATCTTCACAGTTTTTTTTCTGAACACCCTATGATCGATTATCCTGTTTTGGGTTTGAAAATCAGCTAATTTGCATATTCAACATGGCCGCCGTGGGCTAATTTGCATATCCAAGATCGACGTAAATGCTCTCCAGTCGCCAACATTCATCCGATCTTCGCGATTTTTTCCTGAACACCCTCTGATAGATTATTCTGTCTGAGTTCGAAAATCAGCTGATTTGCATATCCAACATGGCCGCCATGGGCTAATTTGTATATTCAAGATCGATGTAAATGCTCTCAAGTCGCCAATGTTCATCAGATCTTCGCAATTTTTTTTCTGAACACCCTCTGATGGATTTCCCTGGTTGAGTTCGAAAATCAGCTAATTTGCATATACAAGATGGCCGCCATGGCACTTATGGTATATAGCCCCGTCGTTACTGCATTGGCAATAAACTTTTAATTGTGGAAGGTGGAGACTTTTATATTTGCCATGCAAATGTAAGATCTAGTTACTACTGATTTGAAAATAGGCTAATTCGCATATCCAATATGGCCACCATGGCACTTCTAATATTGGCTATAAACTTTAAAATTGTAGAAGGTGGACATATTTGTCATGTATCTAATCATTATTATTCTTAAACAGTTCAACGACATAAACACTGTACAGTCCCCATTATTCATCTGATCTTCATATTTTTTTCTTTACTCTCTGATGGATTACCCTGGTTGGGTTTGAGTGGCTAATTTGGCTCTTTTTTATAACATGACATCTTACTAGCATAGACGCTGTAGACATGATAGACGTCAATATTTATAAAATCTTCAAAAAATGTTGTTGTCAATTTTTGGGGGGATTATCCTGGTGAGTTTGAAAAAATTGCTAATTTGCATATATATAACTTTATCACCATGATCACCTGGGCTCTTCCTTACAAATTGATGTAAATGCTACCAGATCTTGAATTTAAAAATAATTTAAAGCGCAAAGGGTTTACACACACGCTTGCAAATACTGGATTTGGTCGCACCATAGCCTCAAACTAGCAATTTATTATAAATTTTGTGACTATATTTTTCAAACTGATAGAAAGGGTTTAAAAATAAAAATAATGTTGGGTAACGCTGGAAATATATCTACGAACAGTTTGAAAATTTTAGGATGGACAAACTAATAATAAAAAATATTTATGGTCGGTTCATTAAAAATAATTTGATCTTTATGCTTACAGAATGCAACAGAGCAATAAGTGAGAAGTCTCTCCTGCTACCTCAGAAGGTTGCTAGAAATTGTAATTACACCTGAGATATACACCATTATGATATTCCAAGGAAAATGATGGATGAACTACCAATGTATAAGCCTGCTGAGCTGTCAGAAGATGATCGACGCAGACCAAATATCCCACACATTGTTATTCCACCAAGGAAAGAGATCAGAGAACCCATTGAAAATATATCAATTGACCCGGAGTACCGAAATATCACTGCTTTTGTTAAGAAAGAAATATTCCATTTGTAATATTTTTTTGTTTTGTTTACTGTAGATCTGGTAATAGTAGCGAGGTTTTATTTTTTAAGTTCATAAAAATATACGGGTCATATCTGAAAAATATCTGGGTCAGGGCTAGGAATTACAATTTTAGAGGAATGCCAACAGAGCACTCACTTGCTTATGTTTTTAATTGTCTGTCTGAAAATTTTTGTGGCCACCCGGAACTGTATTTACAAATAATTATAACAAACATTAATTCTACAAAATGGCATAGGAAACGGACGGTGAAGTGATGATAATAATCAATCAGCAACTAGTGTGTGCCCTAATTTTTAGCCCTATACTTTAGCCCTCTCTCGGTGGCAGATAGCCTGTGTTGATTCAATTTTGCTCCAGATACCGATGTCGCATCACTAACAACTTGGCATCAAAAACAACGACTTTAGTGTCATGTTTTATGTTAACTCGCCGCTTTTTAATGTGGCCACAACATCCATACCCTGACACTCACCCTGATATCTCCAGAATTTTTTTTTTCATTCACTCTGTATTTAACTTACTAAATACTAGTATAAATTCCTAGGCTGCATAAATTTTTTCAGAAAGTTCGGAAAAATATCTGAAAAATATCTGGGTCATGGCTGCCTTCTCTAACTTTTTTTCATCAAATTCAGACCTTGTCACCCGGATTTCTATAAAATTGCGCTTCTTTAGTATCCCCAGCCCGTAGGGGAAGGAGGATTTTAGTCGCGCCAGGATTCCGTCAGGCGTTACGTTTTCTTGTGGCCGCAAAAACTACTGTTCGATTTTTTTTTAAATTTCAACATGACATTCCAAGCAGCATGGGGATGTGCAAGTGATTTTTACCCCTCGGCACGCTGGGCCCTGAGGGGTATTGTCGTCCCTGCACGCGCCGTCTCCGCCGCCGCCCGCGGTTTTTTGGCTACTACACCAACATGGTGCAACAGATTAAATTCATAATTGAATTATTCATACAAACATTCAAACCCTCCTGGCACCTGGTGATTATTATTTCTTTTTCGACTTATTTTTTTTCTGAATCCTCTTGAAACCTGGTACCGGTATATAGGTTTTCAGGGTCTGCGAGTCTATTGGCATTGTCCTTTTTCATGTGCGATCCAAACTCTTGATATAGCGGCCATCTTGATTTTATCATTGATCTTCTATTATTGGCATAACATATATTGGAAGCGGTTGTGTCAGATTTGTGGACATTTCGAGTCAGTGCATCAGCAAAGTGTGTTTGAGTGTTTGCACAGTATTTTTTAAAGATGCTACTAAAATTCAAAATGGTCCAAAGGTCCAAAATTTTAAAGTGGAAATTATTCAAATTTTGCAATCTCGTTCCCCACGGTATAGAGATGTGCAGGTGTTTTTTCAAGGTTTTACTGAAATTCAAAGTTCATGGATGAACTTCATAATTTTTTGTAGTCGCAAAAACGAAAAAGTTAAAGTTATAAATAATTCACATTTTACAATCACCATCTGGAAATGTGCAGGTGATTTTACTGAAATTTAAAATGGCCACCATAAGTGAACTTTTTAATATTTGTGACCGCAAAAACTGTTAGCCTAATTTATGGCGAGGGATGTTATAGGACTTCAGGCCTCTTGTTCACCCAGTGTTCAATATATATATATATATAATGGAGAACCCTAGGGAAAATATCCTGAGCATTGTAGCCATCTTTAATTGTTTTTAATTAAATTAAGACCCTGTCACCCCGATAACTAAAACTCAATAATCAACTTGTATGATACTAGGATCAATTCCTAGACTGCATCAATTTTTCATTAAGTTCATAAAAATATTCGGGTCATGGTGGCCATCTTTAATCTTATTTCATCAAACTTGGACCTTGTTACCGTGATAACTTCAATGCCAATTATGATATATAAATACCCAATATATGACATACCAGTTTTGAGATTTTTATAATACTGTAGGACCTAAAAATGTTTTTTTTTCAACCTAAAACGGGTTTTTTCGACTTCAAAAATAAAGTAAATCCGTATTTTTTCCCATGACCCACTGGAATCTCTGCATACTGGATGGTAGTATTATTTCCTAGATTGCATAATGTTTTGGAAAAGATCAGATAAATTTCATGGGGGTCATCATGGGGGTCATCATTAATCTTCTTTCGTCAAATTATGACATTCTCACCCTGATTACTTTAAAGCTGCTTGTCTGAGATATAGCAGTATAGAAGTCTGCCATATAGGCTTTTGCTTGATACATGTAATATAACTTGGTATTCACATGTATAAATTAATTATATGCTGACATAAAAAAACTTATTGAAAACTTATATTTTAAAAGTGGCCTCTTTGATGTACTAGTTACGTTAACAGTTATTTCTTGTTATTTATAAAACAGGTGGATGTGTATCACTATTCACTATTTTCTTTTTTTTTAGCTAAGTAGCTAGAAAAAAATATTCTATTTGTAATATTTTTTTGTTTTGTTTACTGTAGATCCGGCAATATTAGAGAGGTTTTATTTTTCGCGAGGAGGACAATTTAAGAATCTTGCGAAAATTAATGTTATACTAGCGCTACTATCATCTAAATTGATAATTTGCAAATTCTAGACTTCACGAAAAGTTCCAAAATCACGAATTCGCGAACATCTAAACGCGAAAATTACCAGATCTACAGTACATAAGATTTGTATTTATACATAAGCCTACATTTAATGGGGAGTCAAATATGTTTATGTTGTTTTTCAAATACATCTAAATTATTTTCATCGCTGAGTTTATTGTACCGGGTACTGGAAATGTTGCAATTAACACGCCTCTGAGCTAGGGACACCTGAGGATTTAGACGTGCTAGAAGACTCTCTTTTCATTTCAAATAACGCTGAAAATGATTGCCCCGAAGAAGTGACAAACTGTATATAGTATATAGAATATAGGCCTACAGGGCTATGAAAGAAAATAAAAAGAAGTTGTTTATATGATTTTACTTGTTTTGGTAATATTCATTTTGCAAAGCAGAGGGGTTGATAAATACCTGAGCCAATAAGATTTGGTGCCCCCCTCCCCTACTTACCTTAACTGTGACCGGTGGTGGTTATGCTCTAACTAGTTGTCTGCTAATGGTGGCAGATATTTTTCTTTTCCTTTTGTGAATTGGTAGAGTAACCATAGTTTAAATGTTATCAAATGATATTTAATAATCAGTTAATGTAGAGTAGATTTGATTTAAAATAAATAAATTTAATCATAGGAAAAAAAATATTTTTTGTAATTATGCATGTTTTCTTATACAGACAAAACTTGATAAATTAATTCAATTATATAAATAATTTGCTTGCTTGTTTAGACAGCCTAAATGTACACTCAGCCAAGATTATGTGGGCATACTAGGCCCTACTAGTTTTTAAAATTCGACATCCCTCCACTGTCTTGATAGCAAGCTACACGATGTTGTTTAGCTGTGGTGGAGGCCCGGGGTGGAGGGAAATGAGAAGGGGAGTATGGACTAATATAATTTCATAAACAAAGATAATATTTAAAATTCTCATGGAAGGGGGCATTCTTGGACCGATCAGCTGTTTAGTAGTGGAGTAGATTACAAACTAGAAAAAGTTGCTCGGAAACGAAAACAGCCTTTCTTTATCACTCGACCACTATTTTTAAATTGTTTACTAAAAAAAATTTAATTGGCCGACTGGCGGCCATTTTGGATTTTTTAGTGTGAAATTTGTCATCCTTTGGTGAGAAATTACATTTTATTTTATATTCATGGTCCAGTCGTTTTGCATTTCTTGAGTTAAGTAAATATTACAAAATTCGAAATGGCCGCTGAACGGCCATTTTAAAATTGTTTGATCCCAAAAGTTAATTAGGTCATTGGCTGACATAGCTGAACATATTTGCCAAATTAAAAGATCTGCTGGCAACCTTTTCCTGAAATGGGATAACAAACATTTCTTCGTTAGTGGCCATAGTAATTAAAGGGTTGATGATATGGGGATCAGAGTGTCACCAAAACAATTCCTAGTGGTATGTGATGGCTATGTGAAGTATGAGGAAGCAGAAGTTGATAGATTAGTAGCTATCTTGAAAACAAATAACTGCGGCGGCGGACCGTGTGGAATACAGTAAGCAGCCCTCCTAGAAATAAATTACATGAGGCCAACCAAGAATAAATTACAATTATGCCCCCCCCCCCCCAGATTCACTGGTGTCAGAGCTTGTGCTGGTTAGTTCTCAAACAGGAATCTAGAAAAAATAATAATAAACCCACATTATGAGCTGACTGATTATCATCGTTAGAATCCCCTTCACATCCGGTCTGTATGCTTACATGCCTTATCCCTCGTGTTATATAGGCCTATACATAAAATCGGAACAAGACTTGGGGTTTGTTGTCGTGAAAACAGGGTCCGGGACATTTAGACTGGACATGGCCGATTACACGTGTTCTTACATGAACAGAAAAAGGTTTAGCTAGAAAATGGTTTCAAACCAGCCATTATCGGAATTATATAGATGAAAACGTGCAGTCCTGCTAGGACTATCGCCGGATCAAGGAGATGGCACAGTGGAACATACATGGCATACAGAATAAGTTTGTGATGCCAGGCCTAGCACATACACACCCCTCACATAGGCTTATACAGTGCTCCCTTTATGGTAGGTTGTTCAGGCTGGCAGGAATCGGTTACTATGCCAACTGCACCCTCCTTACGTCAGGAGACTACAGTAGCATGTATGTAAACACCTCAAATTGACAGATGGAGTCTTGTACAAGTTCGTAGACTGTATTTGGTTAGGCATTCATTCATATTGAAATGTAGAAAGAGGCCTAGCTGTCATGTCACAGGCAATGCCTACCGGGCACAGACAATACCTAGCTGTTAGATCTATTTATTTTACATCAATTTGATAGTTTGAAAATAACCGAAAAATGCCATTATTGCATTAGGTAATAGTAGTAGGCCTAGTAGGTATATTATCTTTTAATAAAGCTAATATTATCTGGCTCATCTATTTCCGATTTAGTTATGGTGTGTAAGACTAATAGGCTCAACCCCCGGGCTGAACCTAAGCTCCCACCTACAAAACGGTTAGGCCTACGGTATTACACCTGCAATTATCTGCTGTCCAATGTAAAGATGCTTTAATTCTTTTTTATCTGGTATAGCCTACATGACGCAACAGTTTACCATAATTGACTAAAAACATTCCACATTGACTGCATTACTTTTGTTGAGACCATTCTTGCTATGTCAATGTGATGTGTTCATGCCAACACGGGACATTGCCATTGTGCCCAGATTGGTTTGCTACCTTGAGTAGTCGTCAGGGAAAACTGAAGGAGAGCTGGGGGCGAGATCGGGGTAATTGTAGTGTGGTTGTCTAGCCTGATACTCAGGGATCTGATGTTTGTAGCTCTTGGTATCGTGTCTAGGTTTCAGAGCAATTGACACTTGTCGGAAGGCCCGGGCAGCCCGGCTATAAGGCTAGCTAACTAAACAAACAAACATTGGGGCTGTCTAGCTGACTGATTCCCTTCATTCATTTTGTGGCTTCCCTAGATCTAAAAATAGATAGTCAACAACACAAAATAAAACAATAACAACAACCTATTGTTGACAAAACGCTTGCGCATGCCGGAATGAGACGACTTAGAACCTTTAAAACCCAGTCTCAAAGTTCATGGAACACTAATGTGGTGAACAATATTTCACTTGGAATATGATTTCACGCTCACGGTCCTTGCGCGAAAATTAATTCCACGCGAAATAAAAGTATAGTACAGTAATAGACATCAAACTTTTTGTGAACCTGGTGCTGTTCAGTCAAAAAAAGGAAAATTATTGTTTGACCTTGGGCGGCCATCTTCGATTTTCACCACAAGTAAATGTCTAAAGTAATTTAGTATGGCAAAGTAAAAAATACCGTGCTAGCACTCAAATACCCCTCGGCTGATGCAGTGACTATATATAACAGGTTTCAAGGCAATTAATTGAAAATAAGAACGATTTATTAAAATTGATAAAACCAAAATGGCCGCAGCAGCCTCGTTTTCAGTCTCACATGAAAACGGACAAAACTAATAGACTCGCAGACCCCGAAAACCTATATATATATACCAGGTTTCAAGGGAATTCTGAAAAAAAAAGTTGAAAATTTTTTTATCGCCAGGAGGCGGCCATTGTGATTATCGGTTGAAAGCTGAAAATCTAATGAGGTCATCTCCATACTCATGGGCAACATCACATAAAATATTGGAGAGATCCAAAATTATTTTTCAAGTTATCACATGACCAAGGAATTTTGTTAATAAAAAATAAAGATGGCCGCCATAGCCTCGTTTTCGGTTGCACGCAAAAACGGACAATGCCTAAAGACTAGCAGACCCTGAAAACCTATATATACCAGGTTTCAAGAAAATTATGAAAAAAAATTGAGTCGAAAAAAAAATTGAGTCGCCAGATGGCGGCCATTTTGATTATCGGTGGAAAGCTAAAAATCTAATCAGGTGATCTCCATACTCATGAGTAACTTCACGTAAAAATTGGAGAGATCCAATAATTATTTTTCAAGTTATCGCGTTAACAAGAATTTTTTTTAATCTTTGACCTTGGGTAAAAAAAGTGCCGGGAGGGGTTGAATGCTTGTATGAATTTATTCTGTTGCACCATGTTGGTGTAGTAGCCAAAAGAGTGGGTGCGGAGGCGTCGCACGAAGGGGACGACAATACCCCTTCGGGCCCAACGGACAGAGGGGTGACAATGATACCAATTTATTGTTTGACCTTGGAATGTCAGTCATCTTTAGATTTTACCCACACTGGTACACACAAAAATCGCACAGCTACTCCCTATTTAGTCCATAGATATATCACTTTATTATTTGACCGAGGGCAGCCATCTTGGATTTTTCATCCCGAATGCAATGTCTAAAAAAGATTCTGACCAACACCACGATGTTGGGCATACCAGAAAACCCCATTACAGACACCAGAATAATAAATTAAATAAAAGTACTAGTTAACCTACGGCAAAAGTCGGCCATCTTGGATTTTACCCAAAATGCAATGTCATTTCTGACCGCACCATTAGGCAGGGCAGATTTAAAAATCCTATAGTAGTCACCAAATTCACGCACCCGCTCCTATTCTGTGGAAAAATACATCAATTTGATGTTTGTCATAGGCCAAATGGCAGCCATTTTGTGTATTTGTGGGCTTAATTAAGGAGTCTAAATTCTTGTAGATATCACAAAAACTGCCAAGCAGAATTTTGTAAAAAATGGATTTTTGAATTGAGCACATATTTTTAAATTAGGAACAATTAACAGGGTCTTATCCTTGACAAAAAATCCTAGTGTCGGTACCAATGTAACAGGAGCTATACGTGACGCAAACCTTGGTCAATGTTAGATAATTTCGCTGTTGCTTCAGTGATCTACAAGGTGTTAGATACCGAAACAACTCCCAACTAAAGTTAGCCAAACCTGAAAGTCTCTTTTTGAATGTCTACCAATTTCTCCCCCGAAGACTGAGCGCGCCTTCCTTTATAGTTGATCCCGACGGGTGCGGTCATTTGCTGTTGTGCAATGTCGCCTACACAAATCAGAATACTTAGTTTTGTATACATTCCAAGGCTGTTTCTTAAAACAGTCGCACATGCAACCCCAACACTGGTACTTTCTGTGATAATTAGTACTTGTCAACAGGACAGCCTCCACCAGGTAGCTCCCATGTAAGCAGCCCAGGACAGCACGTTTATCCCAACCCTTTATTAGCTTACCGAAACCCGAATTTAACTACTTATTACGTAACATTGTTACAACCTTTGGGCACTTCTTGACAAATAAATTTGACTTATCTCCTGGACTGTATGTGACCCGCCACGCGAAAAGGGCAGTTAGGTCAAAATTATTTTTCATTGTTAATATGATATTTGTGTCTTTCCAGATTGGACACCTGAAAGATTTTTTGAAAAATAATCATTACTTTTTGTTTTACGACATTTATAATATTTTAAAATTAGTTATGTAATCATTAAATTTAAAATGACGCCATAAGTAATTGTAATAAAGCCGCGGGGAGGTAACTTCTCGCATGGCGGGTCACATATAGTCTAATTGTTATAAAGGTATATGGGTCAACATCAAAGGTCAAAGTTCTGTTACCTCAAAAGGTACAACTAGACCCCCTAGAAGTGTTGTGTGTAAAATTTGTAGAAAATCAGATCCTGGAATATGCTCTGAAAGCCAAGCATTCAATCTCCTCGTATCCTTGCGTATTGAACCGAGATAAAAACTACTTCAACATATCCATTATCCACCTAGAAGTGATCATCATACCAAATATTGTCATCCTATGTTATTAATTTTCTTCAAAAGTTATAGGTGAAAAAAAGATACATGGGATTTTCTTTCTTTGGTAAAAAGGAAAGATATGTTTTTTAATACAAAGTAGATAAAAAACGATTTTTTTGTTTCTTTATTGACAATTGTACAAGTTCCACCAGATGCTTGCCAATAAAAATTGCAGTCCAAAATTTAACGTTTCTTTCGGAGTGATATACGGTTGGTTCTCTTCCAGTTGGCACGTATGCTTCCTCCCATGGTCTTGTGGAATTTGTGACCCTTGCCCAATCCTCGAGACTTCTTGTTGGCAGATGTTAGGCCGCGCAACTCTCTGTGTTTAGAAACTGCCTTGCACATGAACTGCAGACTTGGATCACGACGGACATTTGTATGGAAAGGATCTACCATAATCACCTCAAAAAATTTGAAGGTGGAGTCTTGGGCCACCCAGTAGCTGTTCAGTACACGTAGAGACTTCAACTTACGTCCAACTCTCTCCTGTAACACACACAAAAAAACAGTTATTACAAAATGACATCAGTTGAGAGGGGCTAGCCCCAATTTAAACTGAATGTGTTAATAGTTACGAGTAACAGTATCCAATTGTCAAGGTCGAGAAAGAAACATGACACAAATTAACTGATATATCTCATCACATCACATTTCTTAAAGTCATGTATCCCATTATTTTTTGTTAAACTTCCAATATTGATAGATCTGTGTGGAGGAACGGTAACCACCATGAATCTCCCATTAAAATATTTTTTTCAACCGAACGGCTTTCAGGATTCCACTATTTCAGGAAAATAAATAGTTTGTAAGCATGAAACAACAGTTTATCAAATTCCTCCAATTTTCCCTGATTTCAGGTATTTTTCTCAAATTCCCCGACTTTTCCCTGATTTCCAGGTAAAGTGGGAACACTAATTTTAGCCTAATGTATTTCTTAAATTCAAATAAAATATTCACATTTTTGCAGTAAACTTGAATTAGTTGTTCAGAAATGAACACGATAATAGCCCTCCGTTACCGCCATTTTAAATTTGATGGAAATCAGCAACTTTGTCAAGAGTCATATGTAACATACACTGCCCACCCTAGACACTGGTACTCCGCATGTTAAAATGTGCAGATGGTTGACGTCATATGTCCCCCGCTCTCAATTTCAAGTATTGTAGTAAGCTTGTGATTGGCCGGCTGTCTTGCTAAAAGTACCCTGATCGGCTGGCGAGAATATTATGGTGGGGAGGGGTGGGTGTAGACAGACACCTGTGTGGAGCCCAGCACACGCGAGGATTTGACCCAATGCTGTTTCACTATTGGCCCACCGCCAACCGCGCTGGACCAACAATGAAACAACATTAGTTCAAGTCTTCGTGTTTGCTAGGAGAGCTGTCTGCATTATGATACACGCGTTACGTCTATGTCTGGTTGGAACAGGCTGCACAGTGCTCTGTGTATATGTAACACAGGACAGTCAATATGCAAGGATTATGAAATAATGAGCAGACTTGAAACAAAATGGCTAATAGTTGGCCATTTTGGATTACATATCTGCAAAACTTTTCATGGGATTTCCTTGTGTAAGTAGGACCTGACACTTTATTTAATATTAACGCTCAAGCTATCATGCAAGATGGTGAGCAAAATGAAAACAAAATGGCTGGCAACTGGCAATCTTGGATTATATATTTGCTAAAATGGTCCTGTTTTGTACTCGTGTAACACCCGTCTTTCATTTTATATTACAGATCTAGCTATCATTTAAGATTTCAGAGCTAATCGGAAAAAATATTTTAAAAAGGCGCCAGCCGATCTTATTTCTTGAAAATTGCCATGGGTTATCCTTGTATGCTTTCTTACTGAGTTATGTAAATATATGTGACCGATCTGCACGAAATAAGTCGCATGATGGCTCCGTACAGATTGAGAAAATGGGCAATATGCATGATATGGGCTACTTTAAAGCCTAAAATTATCATGTTAAGGCCAGAAATGAGTATTACACCCCAATATTAGTCAGAAATATAATTGTGATTATTAGATTTTTTGTTTATGTTTTTCAAAATGGCCCCTGGCAGCCATCATGGATTTTAACTATTAGTATTTGAAAAACGCTCAAAGGTAAGCAAAGTCCCCCCAGCAGATTCTGAAGTAGACATGCTGGGCTATAAAAATCAATCATAAAAAACTACAAAAATTTGAAGGTTGGCTGAAAAAAACGGTTTGGTCATAAGGAACTACTTTTTTTTCCTATAAAAGACTTACAATCAAATTGTTGACATGCCTTTAAAGCTAATTTTTAAAAAATATTTAATTTAATTTATAAAATATTGACCCATCGCTTCACTAAAATGATCATAAATCAGCTCCTGATCAAGACAAATTTCATGTTCTTTGTGTCATAGCAATGCTCCAGATCTGTGCTATCCAATGGTACATGGCTGATGAACTCCATATTGTATTTTCCCGACATGAGACTCATTATGTGAAGATGTGTCACATATCACAAAATGGCTGCTAAATGGCCATTTTGAAATTGTTTGCTCCCAGAAGGTGATCAGGTCATAATCAGGCTGTCAAAGCTCAGCATATTTGAAGAATCAAAAGAAGATTTGATTAAAACTTTGTCCTGAAACTCACTCAGGAGCATTTCTTTGTTAGTGGCCGCAGTGATTAAAAAGTAAATGATATGGTGAACAAAATGTATTTTTGACATTTTTGATTTGATTTCTGCAAAAAAATTGTCATGTGCTATCCTGACCTTTCATTTTGTGTAAATTTATGGGCTGGCTATTTTGTATTGTTTTCGAGTTATGTAAATATCACAAAATGGCTCGAATTAAAAATGGCCGCTAAACTCTCATTTTGAAATTGTCTGCTACCAAATGTCTATCAGGTCAATGGCTGACATAGCTGAGGATATCTGCCAAATTTAAAGATCTGAAATTTTTTTTCCTGAAGTGACCGTGATAATTAAAGGGGTTGATGATATGGGGATCAAAATGTCATAAAAAAAAATTCCCCAATGGTATTTGATGGCTATGTGAAGTACCGAGCATGAGGAAGCAGAAGTTGATAAATGAAATGAATCGGGCTTTAGGCCACTTTGGTGTACATACAGGCAAACTTGGGCCAGGATAACCTCCTGAGGATGGTGAGATGACACTACCCTCCAGACACAAAATTTAAAATTCAAACCCTGGAGGTCTGAGGCCGAGCACACTACCTCTCGGTCATGAAGGCTCCCCACAATACTGCGAGTGGATGGGGGAGAAACATTTTTGTTTCTTTTAAACCGCCAAGACCGGGAACCAAAACCTGAACTCTAGCGTGAAAGGCAGCAGTGCTAACCACTACCCTAGGGCCCCCGGTCAGTTTAAATAGGCCTACGCGTTAAAGATATACCTGTCACTTTGGTTTATTCAAAAATTATATCCTGGACATTTAGGATTCTGGCCCATCAGGAAAACCAATACAGTTATGTTTACAAAATATTAGGCCAATTGTTTTGTCTTAAGCACTCAAACAGACTAAAGCCGGGCCTGGGAGTTAGAAAACTCCTTTTCTAGTTAAATATAGTGATTGCAAGAGAATTCCAGGTTTTTCAAGTAGTCACACTATTAAATTGGCCAAATCTGGCGAGATTCATTGTACAAGAATTTTCTTCTTGTTATGCTCAACTGCTGATCTCTCAGGTCATGACCATGATAACCTCAGTATCTGAACTGAACACAGATCAATTACTTGTCATTCTGAATTTAATATTAATTGAGTTCTAAATAGTATAAAATATTAACATATACACAAGTTACATATTATTCACAAAATTCAAATGCAAAGAAAACAAACCTCAGCAATAGCTTGATTGGAGCGTTGATTCTTAAGCTCATTTATACCCTGGTTAGTGGGTTTTCCGTAAGTGGCACCTTTCGGCACAGGCCTTTTGCGACCACCTCGTCGTACACGCACCCGGTAGATGCAGACACCTGAGAAAAAATGTAATAACCTGTACTTGATTGAAAGCAAATGGATATGTTAAAAATCATCAAAGGAACAGGGGGAGAGATTTTCTTTTTAATCAATCATGACTATTCACCTGACAAACAATTTTTAAAAAAAATCTAGCTCTTAGATATTTGTCCTAGAATATAAACAATAATTACACTATACAGGGCTCGAAATAAGGCCATTCCTCCAGTCCGGTACTGCCAAAATATGTGCAGGAATGGTAAGATTTGTCATTAGCCATTCCGATGAACTGGCAAATTTAAGGCCATCCTTGGACAAAGGCCATTTCTAGGAATGACAATTTTTACTCAGGAATGGCAGTTACCTTGATTTGCCAGTCCTGTGGATTGACATGCCATTAACCTTTAATTCTCCCCCTGCTATACATCTTATTTTAACTTTATTTTTTTCATAAGAGCAACTTGGAACCTCACCTTGTTTGTTGCGGTAGCCTAGTCTACGAGCTTTGTCTGGTCGAGTTGAGTGCTGTACACGATGCACTGAAGACAACTGCCTGTACTGCCACGATCTTATTCGCTGCAGGAAGCGAAGTACATCACTCTGCTTCTTGCGGTATAACTCTTGTACATATTTGTATGCACCCATTGCAAAGGTGCTTTCTTTACAACCCTATAAAAAAAGAAAAATACAACCTTTTATTTTTTTTATTTCTCAGCCAGGCAGGTAAGAGCCTAGAAATAAAATCACAAGCAATCCAGATTAGTGGTTCCTGAGGTAGCAGCATTTCACAAAATTGGAGAGTGGCAGAAGCTATCAGATCTCGCGATTTCATAGAAAGTTGGGGATGGGGATGTCTGTCCGCATAATTTCGTTCCCAGGGCATATTTTGGGAAACTCAAGGGGGCATTTCTTTCATATTGCTCACATATTATTTTGGGGGTATAGATGTTTCTTTTGGAAGTTATCTTTGACCTTCTTTTTTGACTGTGCAAGATAGTGAGCATTTTGCCATCCTAAAAGATATCCTTGTTTCCGATTTCATGCTGTTAAAATTTCCATGCAGTGGATAGGAAAACATAGACTGTCAAAAATTCCATGCAGTATTGCAGCAGAAGTTTTTTTTATTTGTATTGATATAAATCAATTGTTTCACAGATAGTTCTATTTGTACAAGACACATTGTTTCTTGACAAAAAATTGATTGAGAAACAGAGAACACAATCTTTGTTCTCGCCGGCATGGGCAGCCATTTTCTAAACGTGAACTAGGGTAGGCCTAGGATTCTAAAGACAGACGCGTGATCGAAAATTTGACCGCAATAAAAACGTTATATTTGACTGCCTAATGCGCTGATCCGGAGACATGTGCGGGTGGAAACGGTTTTTTTTTACCACACAAAAGGACATACGGTGTCTTTTACCACTATTTTTACCACATGCGCTCGGAAATCTGAAACAAGCATATTTATTAGGATGGCCTACTATAAAAACAAAATATGAGACTTCATGGAAGTATGCACCCTGAAATGGGCCATTGTTTATTTTAATATGCTGGGCTCATAAAGGATGCAATATTTATATAAAAAAAAATATTTTAAGTACTTTTAAGAATTTTTTCATCGACCTTTTTATGTTTTTTTCAAGGACCAAACTATAATCTTCCCAAGCATATCATAGGCCACTAACAAAGGAAATTTTCTTTTTACACCATGCAGGGTAAACCAGGCAGGGGAGCCTCAATAGGAGATCTAGATGAAAACAAAGGAAATACTCTACAAACACAAAAGATCAAACTTGGCACTTTGCTGCTAATCATGCCATGAGATTAGATTGATTGAATATTATAACAATTGATTATCAATATCAAACTTGAATAGAAAATAAATGCAGACCTGTACATGTCTATGGCCATATGGCAACGGTATTGTTGAATCAAATTTAAGGACTTTTCCAATCCAGGCCTTTTTCCAAAAACAATGCATTTTCAAAGTTTTCCAGGCCTTGAAAATAATGTGATCAATTTCAAGCACTTCAAGAACCTGTGCGAACCCTGTGGATATTAGGCAAACCGTGCCAGATAGTACCATTTACTTCGCCGTAGGCCCAGTCACACTGACCGCCATTTTGTTTCCACAGCCAGCTGTGTAAAAATGACACTCGCGCTGCCTACCAAGAAACTCTGATGCCATGAAATTGAGACAAACATTTCAAGTGCCTATGAAAACTAGGCAATTTTCAGCAGGCGTAAACATTTGATTGTATTAGAACTATTACATTTAAAAATAGATGTCACTGTGTCAGCGCCTTGCGATGTCATCAGGGTAGCCAGATAGCTAGACCATTACCACAAAGAAAAATTGTGGCTTCAGGGAGAGAGATATGCCCATTATTGACTTTAATATGCATAATAAATGAAAAACAGAGCCAGATAGCTAGACTAATACCACAAAACATATTGCTGGACTTCAGAGAAGGATGGACCCTTTAAAATTTCAACTATTAAAGTCAAAATGGCTGATAGTTTATTTACCCTAAACATGCCTCATATTTGGCAAACCCAGCCGATTACCCGTCATCTACATCAGGATATACCTAGTGCTGTTCAACATTTGTAAATATGCTTTTTTGACAGATTTTTGACACCCTTAACCTCCATAACATTTTTAACTAGAGGGGAAATTTGACGCATATGCGTTATTTGTATGCCTCCGCCATCACATGAGGCCCATGTAGGGGCTACTATTATCTCCTCTCTCCCTGACCCAGATTTTTATGAGATATTGTGATGACAAAGTTTGATAACAATTAGATGCACCACTTTTATGGAATAAAATGACAAAATCAATATGGCCGCCGTCACCTCGTTTCCGGTCGCACATGAAAATGGACAACACCAATAGACTCGCAGACACCGAAGACCTATATATACCTAGTTTCAAAGCACTACTGTGAATTGTGAAAAAATTAAAATTTAGGTTCAAAAAAAAAAATTAGTGGCCACCTGGCGGCTATTTTGATTATCGGTGGAAAACTGAAAATCTCAACAGGTCATCTTCATACTCATGAGTTACTTCACAAAAAAATTGGAGAGGTGCAATAACTATTTTCCAAGTTATCGCGTTAACAAAACATTTTTTTTTGTGAATCTTTGACCTTAAACTTTGACCTATGACCTTGACCATTGGTGAAAAAAATTGTGCAGGAGGGATTAAACGTTTGTATAAATTATGAATTCTATCTGTTGGACTATGTTGGCGTAGTAGCCAAAGCTGGCAGCGTACAGCGGGTTGACAAAATCAATATGGCAACACCAATAGATTCGCAGACACCAAAGACCTATATATGTACCAAGTTTAAAAGCACTACTGTGAATTGTGAAAAAATTATTTTTTAGGTTGAAAAAAAAATTTAGTTGCAAGCTGGCGGCCATTTTGATTATCCATGGAAAGCTGAAAATCTAATCAGGTCATCTCCATACTCATGAGTAACTTCACATAAAGAATTGGAAAAATGCAATAATTATTTTCCAAGTTATCGCGTTAACAAAACATGTTTTTGAATCTTTGACCTTAACCTTTGGTAAAAACTCCTGCCGGAGGGGTTGAATGCTTGTATAAATTCAATCTGTTGGACCATGTTGGCGTAGTACAAAAAGGTGGCGGCGTACGGCAGGCGCTCATGACCGGACGGACAGACGGACGGACGGGCAACCCGAGAACATAATGCCTTTGCTTGCTTCGCGGCGGAGGCATAAAAATTGTTTTGATTATGCTCTGTAACCCATCCTGTTACCCAACCCTCACCCTTATCTCTCTAGTCATTATATAATTGTTGAAGGTACACTTAGAATGTATTGGGATTCAACAACATTACTAGCATCACATTTTGGTAAGGGAAATTAGTCCACTACTATGCTAATTGTTACCCTGTATGTCTGGGCCGCCTAACTCATTTACTGCCCGAGGCCCAGTCACACTGATAGCCATTTTGTTCACACAGCCAGCTGTGTAAAAACGAGACTTGATCTGCCTACCAAAAAACTCGGATGCCATGAAATTGAGACGAATATTTCAAGTGCCTACGAAAACTAGCCCATTTTCAGCAGGCGTAAACTTTTGATCGTATTAGAACAGGGCACAAATCAAGGCTTAGATTTTGGGGGAGGACTGTCCCCCCCCCTCGAAATATTTTTGAGGAGGATTTTTCACTCGAAGGGGGGACAGTCCCGCCATGTACCTTTTTTTGAGGGGGATGTTTTTGGGTTGTCACATTAAAAATCAACTCGTCAAATGTAAATAAGAAGGTGTTGTTTTTATTTTAATCATCAGGGCAAATGCAGGGGTCAAAAGTATAAATTATGTTGATGGAGAACTCCCATCACCTGCCGCTTGGCCAGCTAACATTGCTTGCCACAGGCTGGGCCAGCAGTGTTGTAATAGCAGGTAGCAATACTTCTAGGCACCTGCCAGACACATGGTGCGCGTGCCAGTCACATAAGGTATTACAGGCCAATAGTATTAGCGCTAATATTATAAGAGTGTTGCTGTGTGTGCCAGCAACCCAGTAAACACGAGACGTTGACGCAATGCTGGTTTAATGTTTGGCCAGCGTCGCAAACGGTGGGCAAACATTGTGTCAACGGCTTGTGTTTAGTGGGAACGTTACATATTGCTTCATTAAAAAATTTCCGCGTGTGATCATGGCTGGTTGACAAGAGGTAGGATATCTATTGTCATTTCAAAGAGATATCGCGGCACAATGATGGTCCTGCATCTGCAATGTCGGCCCCTATCAAACCAATGCCGTCTAAATATAACAGTATAGAAACGTCACATGTACAGCATGAACAGACAGCCAGACCACTGGGCCCGATTGCAGGAAAGAAGATAATCTTGTGTGGGTTTAAACCCAAAAATGAGATCAGCTCATCCATTTGATTAACTCGGTTGCAGGAACGTAAGAACTTTGTGATTGGATGATCTACTATATGATCCGAATTTTACTAAATATCCGACATGATTTCTGTATCACGGAAACGTGTACCATATCATATATAATCGATTTGTTATACTTTAGAATGGCCAAATCACATAACCAGGCTACCGTCACTGATAGTAAGGCCTAATGAACCACCATGTTATACTAGACTGACCTATATCTGTATACAGGGCCTCTTTATATAATTCATAACCATGGTAACGCCTTACATGGTAATGTAAAACATTTAAATGTTTGGGGTCTGTAGGCCTATAGTAATGAATAAACATAACCTAATGCGATACATGTAGACAAAAAATATTCATACCCGTAATTCAAATGTAAACTAGTGTACTAGTCTACATTTGAATTATGAGTATATTTTGTGATAGTCTAAAATTATATTAAATAGGCAAAAAATATATTAAACCTCATTGACCTAAGAACTGCCTTGCTGTCACGATGTGGAATAGTAAAGAATCTATGCTTAAAATATCATAGGCTTATCACAATATAGAGCCCATAATATAGGGCCTACACATGGGCCTAAATGTATAATTATTTTGACATATAGGCCTATAAGAAAGCATAACTACCTCGTTCGTTGCTAGGCTTATGCGTAATGTTTGGCGTTAATTGAACCTACAAAATAGACAATCAGCCTAAGGAAACTTGTTTATATTCTAAGGCAATATTATCCTTCAATACTTATTTAGGCTGACCATTATAACCTTTTAAAAAGTGATTTCCCTATGCCTAGTTGTACCAAATAGTAGTACCAAAGGTCTACTCAATTTCCCTGAAATAAAAAGTCCTGTCGACCTTTTTTCATATCTAGGCAATGCCTATTCCCTTCCTTTTTGTTGTCTACAGGCATACAGTTTAGTGAAATAATCACACCTTTGACAATAATGATCAAATGTTCATTTGATACCTCTTTCGTGAAGTTTGCATGAGATAAATAATTCAAACAAACATTTTTTTTTCAAATGTCCTCCTGAGAGTCTATAACTATATATGGTTATAAGTAGGTATATCTGGCTCCAATGATGAGCAGTTACATTCGTTTAAATAACAAGAACCCTGTGGTTCTGAACATTATTGAGGTTTTTTTCGAGTCAGACTGAAGTTCATATTTAAGCAATGTGTCATGTAAAACTGTAATCAGAACAAATAAATATTTTCCGCCAATAACTATATTAGATTGCAGAAACTTGCCTAAAAATAATTAGATGCACAAGTGCAAGATGTTAGTTCACATGATAGCAGTATATTAAAATACCGTGCAAGCACTCCCAACCGGATGTAGTGACTTGTTTTAAAATTGGGTAATGAATTTTATAACACTAATTCATATGATGTTTCTTTAAATAAATTGTCTGATAAGATATTATCACTGATATTATATTATTCATAGGATAACTACCAAGCCTCCATAGGCAGGGTTCAACACGCTCCAATAAACACAGCAACATAATCCTTGTATTTTACAATTGTTCTGCAATCATCACACACCAGACTACATGAAAATATAAACAGCACCAATACACATGATACCCAGTGCCGCACTGCAAACCCACACGAGATGTTGACCCAACGCTGTCTCAATGCACGCGCTCTTTCAAACAATCCAAACAAAATTGAAATCGGATGAGAACTGAGGGAGGAGAAACATTAGAAACACAAGCAGATAGTAACATTAGTTTTTTTTAATTATTGATACTAGTATATCTTTATGTATACGAAGTTTGTTATGAAATTGATTTTATTTCAAATTAAAATGTAAAAAAAACATGAGTCTTCATGATTAAGTCGAATATTTAGTACTAGCGACCACTGGTTATAAAAACGTCGTCCCCATGTCTTGAGATAGGCTATGTGGTTGGTCGCTCAGTGATCTGATGCACTGTCATGCCTTCAGTGCTTATTGCGGACCGTGATAGCGATAAATATAAAACAAAAATCTTTCGGGAACATACTTATGATTTGCTGTACAGTCAGCGTGGTAATATCCTGCAAATAATTTTGAGACGTTCAACCAACGTTTACTCATATTTGTCCACCGTCAGCAAAGTTGATGTTTCAAGCATAATAATGATCTGGTAAGTAAACATCCAGGGTGCAAATAGTCACTCAATAGATAATATTAACATGTATATCACCAAGTCATTTTGATGTTTTTTTCGTGTTTTTTTAGGATTTATGTGAATTTGTGAGACACTGCAATAAAAGACATATTTTTCTCGGTTGGTTTGTTCTTTTTTGCTCAAGTAGTACTTGTAGAAATGAAACCATCATTGTAGAATTAAAAGCATCTTTTGTTTTAAATGGTACTTTATCAACTTTTCTAGGGGTTCCCATCATTGGATTTCCCACAATTACAAAAAATGGTGCCAGCTCTCGCCTTTAATTTCATAAGTGTTGCAACAAATGCTTGAAGAGGTAAGTTGAACAGACATGCTATGGGCCCTTGTGATAATTTTTCGGCAGTGGCTAATCGTAGGCCTATTTGATTCTTTATAATGTAACTCTATGGGCAGCCTCGTTCACGAAATGACGGGCTCCCATTGACTCCCATTATAACTTTGCCGTACAATTAGCCACTCCGTTTTTTTACACAGGTGACATTTTTTTTTTTTTCGAAAAAAAAATGCAAAAAATAAAAATAGACTATGCCCACTGCCCTATGAGGAAGTTCTGGAGGCCATCTTTAGGCTCTTTGGACAGAATGTGGGAATCTCTGAGATACCCGGAGAAGGCTGCACTTAGTTCACTAGTTTGCCCAGGGTGAAACATGGGTGAAGTTTTGTTTGCCTGCTCTACGCTTCCTCATGGGGTGCACCGAGGGTAAAAATGAAAGTTTCTTAGCCATAAAGATGAAAATCCACCATTTTTTTTTCTTCCATGACCCCCTCGTGGACTTAAAAAAACGCAAAGAGAGGCAGGAGTTTATGTCCGGTTGTTATGTGCATAGGCTATATGTGGTATATTTGCCACTGTAATTGTATTGCGGGGCACTCATTGAAATCATTGGGTGCCCTGATGTATCTAAAACCTAAAACTCTCAATAACGTTCATCTCAGCAGTTGGGATGTCTGTACATGTCCAGTCAGCATGTATGTATGTCAGCAAACTAGATAAATGATCTTCTTGATCAGCGCCATTTTGAACTATCGGGTGAAACGAATGTTGGGAACCACGTCGCAATAAGTGACGCTGCGGGCTGTCATGGCTACCGCAGATCGGGTCACATGCAATACACGCGCCCACGCACCACTGATTGACCAGGCCGTAGGCCTACTGATCAGTAGTTTGTTTAACAACTTGGTGAACGTGATTTTTATGTTTACTTGTGTCAGCATCAAACTTGATTCAGTTGCTCACTTTTAATGTACCAAATCTTGAATTATGTGCGCTTCTGTGCTCCTCAAACAAAGGTCTCTGATACACACAACCACATGTGAGCCTCACGCCGAAACAACTCTCTGTAGCGCGCCACGATGACGACGCCTGTACATGCTGTGCGGCGCTCTGCAGTTATGCGTAAAATAGCCACACATGATCTGCAGATCGCACAGGGAATAAGTCGCCAGCAGGCCTAGTGACATGCTGATTTACAATCGCCCTTACATAATTCTTGTCACCACAGGCGACCGGGCGTATGTGAATTTGCATCCCTGCTTCCCCCAACATCTCTTGGTGGAATTTTTATGTGTATTTTAAAAGTTAGACCATTTGGCATGTGATATAATTCTTGTTTCACCATAATGGTGGAATAGAGAGCTGTCTTTTTGAAATTATATTACATGTCAAATGGTCTATTGTCTATGTCATATGACACCATTATCTAGAGTGCATGCTTTCCGACGATTTCCCAGTCAATTCTGACCCGATTTCCTAGAAATTTTGCACAGGACATTTCCAAGTCCTGTCCTAACATCAGTAAAAATTTCGCAAAGTTATTTATAAAATTTAAAAGTTATCTCATTTGACAAGTAAAAAATTCCAGAATTAGCGTAATGCCAATGGGTTGACGATTTCCCAGTCAATTCTGACCCGATTTCCTAGAAATTTTGCACAGGACATTTCCAAGTCCTGTCCTAACATCAGTAAAAATTTCGCAAAGTTATTTATAATATTTTAAAAGTTATCTTATTTGACAGGTAATAAATTCCAGAATTAGCGTAATGCCAATGGGTTGATAAAGGAACGTCATATTTTAAATTTACTACATGTCAAATGAGATAACTTTCGCAATTCTGCATATAACCTGATAACTTTACAAAATTTTTACCGATGTTAGGTCATCCCTTTGAAATGCACTCTGCAAAATTTCTGGAGAATTGATGGAGAAATCGACAAAAAGCATGCGCTACAGATAATTGTATCATAGCCCTTAACTTCAAAAATAATACGCAACAAAATTTAATCCAATTTTCAGGAATGTTGGGGGAAGAAGGCACGAGAAAATCAACGACCGAATAAATTGAAAAAAGGCTACTCGCAGGATTTGGTGAAACAGACTGGTAAAAAAAATGCATGCCAAATTTCATGACAATCGAATGATAATTGCGATAGCAATTGGCGAAAAACATGCAATGCAGCGCCGCAACCGCAAACCAAAAGAAGGCAAGACTGAAACGCCATTTTTACAATTAGTGACTGACTTTATACGTATATTAGACAGTAGCCCTATGCTATAGCATATGAAAAGTTTCCGTCTGATTGTTTCTCCCTTATTGTTCGTATCCTAAATTAATGCGATTAGTGACAAATGAACATCAATTGAAAGCTACGAAGTCGGACGATTAAACTGGACATCATTACAATTACATGACATATCGTACGAGAGAGGGGTTGATACAAAAATTGGATCAAAAGGCATTTAAACTTCCAATTATAGCAAAAATAGAAAATTGACCTTAACAAACGCTAAAAAACATTTAGCATCAGTTAATCTAAATATATATCAGATAACTTCTAGAATGAGATTACGATGGATTTAAAAAAAAGAAATATAAACACACTTCGTGAATGGAGGTTTTTCTAAAAGACCGATTTACGGCGAGCACCGACCGGAAGTAGATTTTCCGTCAACAAATTATCAGCTACAGCAACAAAATTGAAGCTAGGTAGGTCTATTTTAGCTTTGTGATAAAAAACAGTAACATAAGATTTTACTAATTTTTGTTAATAATAAATAATCTAAAAACAAAACCAAATTAATAATCAAATATTGTATTTACGACATCAATATCTAATGTGGCAGGGGGTAGTACGATGGCTTGTAGGAGTGTGAACTATTTATAAAGG
The DNA here is from genome assembly GCA_964017125.1 of Flabesymbios commensalis. Lineage (NCBI taxonomy): Eukaryota > Metazoa > Annelida > Polychaeta > Terebellida > Flabelligeridae > Flabesymbios > Flabesymbios commensalis. The sequence continues at coordinate 133,293 of CAXHKU010000177.1, forward strand.
CCTTTGGGAGCAACAGGACAAAACGTAACCGACAAACTCGTACCCAATACATACCAACTCGTTTCCACTTATCTACCAACCCGTACCACTATCCTTACCAAGTGATACCATCTCAAATATATATGCCTACCATGATTACCTCAATACCTAGCGCTATAACTGCGCTTGCATAGCAATAGGTCGTTGTAACACACGGCTACTCAATAGGCCTATAAATATACGGAAGAACGTTATCTCAAATATTTATTAGAGAAATAAATATTACAATTTTTTACCTTATTTATTTTAAATTAGAAGTCGTGTGGTAGATGCGATCAAACTAGAGATTTTAGATTTACCGATGCTAATATTTTTTTATATTTTAAATCAGAGGTTGTGTGGTAAATTCCTTATCGACCTATAGAGATTTCATATTTTAGTTTTTGGTCGCGCCAGCCAGATCTCACAGCAAAAATAATATTTTCCAAACAAATAGGAGGCCTATAATGTCGAATCCAAATTAGATGAACCAAAAATTGCCACATTATTAGGCGTTTTATTCAAAATTAAAATGAATATATAGGCCCTTATGTTGTAGATTCCGATGTGACAATTCTAAGACCCCTATATTATAGACATCTCCAGAAAATTTGGGTGGATAATGGAATGTCTACATTTAGAGATTGGCTCATCTATTATAACGACCTAGATGTAGAACTTTTTGTTAGAGCGTTAAAGGCCCATACCCAAGCAAATGGCATGTTTTCGTTTTAGCTCTGTTATATCTTTTTTAGTGTTTGAATGAGTGAAGGCAACATTCTGATAGAGTACAACTTTTAGAAGCATCCGTTGGCAATGTAAACAGATGCCGAAAAAGACGAGTTATGACAAAATGTCGGTCATCACATTTTTGTCTTTTAGATCGACCCATTGTGGCTTTTGTTTGACAGGAAAGTATTATCAAGTCAACGATTTGATTATTTCCTTCTATAATATTTCCTTATTTCCTTATTTTAGCTTTTTACAAGCCGTAATCTGTGATAAAAAGTTCTTAACTGGTATTGGGATAAGTAAGGTCTCAGATGTATCACACCCTCAAGGAGGGGGGGGGGGGGATGGGTGTCACGCACACCCAAACGTTTTATTAATATTGTGTTATTCTCATGTTATTACATATGGGTCTGGAATATTTTGCATTACTTTTTCAATTTATATATAAAATCGGTTAGGTGGTAAATACAAAGTATGTAGTCATTGGTTTGTGATGTTCAATATTGTCTGAAACAGTATATGGATGCGTGTCTAACGTTTTATTACTAAGTATTTGTATTATAACTATTTCTATTGTAGGCCTATGTATTTGTATTTATAAATTGTTTACTTCATATGGTTTGTGCTACGTGGTTTCTCTGGGGTGTCTGCCACCCCCAGATTGATTGCCTGGCACATACTTTGTACATACAGAGCTGTTTAGAGTATTCATATGAATATATCGTCATTGGAGGATTTAATTATAGTCTACTATGGTTGAGATATCTCAAGATATGCCTATTGTAAGCATATCACTTATTAAAAAAGAATATAAACTAAATTTAAATGTAAAGTATATATCATACAGTTTCACTGGCTTGAATATATATCTGAAACTCAAAATCGTAAAATTTATCCCTATTTGAATAGCGAGAAAAAACGAGCATCATCCAGATTTGACTCTGTTACACAAACCATTTAATACCAGCTTCACGGTTGTTAATTTCATGGTCACGAATATCAACAACCTTCAAAACGCTTGAACAGGAATCGTGAAAACACGGAATTTTTTTTACACATTTTCAAGTCATCAGGCTATTCAGTCAGTGAAAAATATGACACAACAGTGGATAGAAATTTTAGAATATTCATTGCTAGAAAAACCCCTGATTTTTTCTAAGAAATCCATTATAAAAAACAGTTGACTCAATTTTAAAAGCTTTCACACTGATAAACTTTTGTGAATTAACAAGTGCATTATATAAGTGCCCGATATTTGAAGAGGACCCATTATAATAGTTGTAAAATATTTTGGGAAGATTTAAGATCTCAGTTAAAATCTTTTAGTATTGGCTGGATGTTGTTCTTCGCATACTAAATAACCGTAAGCTTTAACTGTGTCATCTTCTTAGGGCGGGGCCCTAGGGTAGTGGTTAGCACCGCTGCCAGAGTCCGGGGTTCGGTTCCCGGTCTCGGCGGTTTGAAAGAAACAAAAATTGTTTCTTCCCCATCCACGTGTGAAAGTTAGTATTGTGGGGAGCCTCCGTGACCGAGAGGTAGCGTGCTCGGCCTCAGACCGCCAGGGCTCGAATTTCGAATCCTGTGTCTGGAGGACAGTGTCATCTCAATCATCTCACCATCCTCAGGAGGTTCTCCTGGCCCAGTTTAGCCTATATGTGCACAAAGGTGGCCTAAAGCCCGATTCATTTCATTTCATTTTGTCATCTTCTTAGGCTGCTGGAAAGTAACCTCTCTGACCAGGAAAACAATGATCTCCTGAGGTTTGAACTTGACGTTTTGTTTTAAATAAAAATATGTAATGACAAATCAGAGATATGGCTCAAGCGCATTTTTCAGGTGGAAAAATGTTTTGAGTGAGAAATAGAACTGCAATATTTTTATGATGATAGTGTATAGCAAAAAGGATACCTTCTTTATGCGATAATAATTTATTTGCCCAATAAATTTACCGCTTTTGT
>CAXHKU010000178.1:0-66450 GCA_964017125.1 Flabesymbios commensalis
CTGGTATTATGGCAACTTCCGTGTAAATTTGGCGAAGTTTGATTTATTATTGCAGAAGTTATTAATGAGCTTGGTGTGAAATTTGATTGAGTATTATTAAAAGTTATTCATTTTAGACGTCAATTCAGACGTCAATTCTCAAGCGTTTTCGATGTAGTTTTGCAGGCACCATCGGCTGGTATTACGGCAACCTCCGTGTAAATTTGGCAAAGTTTGATTTATTATTGCAGAAGTTATTAATGAGCTTGGTGTGAAATTTGATTGAGTATTATTAAAAGTTATTCATTTTAGACGTCAATTCAGACGTCAATTCTCAACCGTTTCCCATGTAGTTTTGCAGGCAACATCGGCTGTTATTACGGCAACTTCTCTGTAAATTTGGCGAAGTTTGATTAATTACTGCAAAAGTTATTAATGAGATTGATGTGAAATTTGATTGAGTATTATTAAAAGTTATTCATTTAGACGTCAATTCAGACGTCAATTCTCAACCGTTCTGGATATAGTTTTGCAGACACCATCGGCTGGTATTACGGCAACTTCCGTGTAAATTTGGCCAAGTTTGATTTATTATTGCAGAAGTTATTAATGAGCTTGGTGTGAAATTTGATTGAGTATTATTAAAAGTTATTCATTTTAGACGTCAATTCAGACGTTAATTCTCAACCGTTTCCCATGTAGTTTTGCAGGCAACATCGGCTGTTATTACGGCAACTTTCCTGTAAATTTGGCGAAGTTTGATTAATTACTGCAAAAGTTATTAATGAGATTGATGTGAAATTTGATTGAGTATTATTAAAAGTTATTCATTTAGACGTCAATTCAGACGTCAATTCTCAACCGTTCTGGATAAATTTTGCAGGCACCATCGCCTGGTATTATGGCAACTTCCGTGTAAATTTGGCGAAGTTTGATTTATTATTGCAGAAGTTATTAATGAGCTTGGTGTGAAATTTGATTGAGTATTATTAAAAGTTATTCATTTTAGACGTCAATTCAGACGTCAATTCTCAACCGTTTTCGATGTAGTTTTGCAGGCACCATCGGCTGGTATTACGGCAACTTCCGTGTAAATTTGGCAAAGTTTGATTTATTATTGCAGAAGTTATTAATGAGCTTGGTGTGAAATTTGATTGAGTATTATTAAAAGTTATTCATTTTAGACGTCAATTCAGACGTCAATTCTCAACCGTTTCCCATGTAGTTTTGCAGGCAACATCGGCTGTTATTACGGCAACTTCTCTGTAAATTTGGCGAAGTTTGATTAATTACTGCAAAAGTTATTAGTGAGATTGATGTGAAAATTGATTGAGTATTATTAAAAGTTATTCATTTAGACGTCAATTCAGACGTCAATTCTCAACCGTTCTCGATGTAGTTTTGCAGGCACCATCGGCTGGTATTACGGCAACTTCCGTGTAAATTTGGCGAAGTTTGAATTATTATTGCAGAAGTTATTAATGAGATTGGTGTGAAATTTGATTGACTATTACTAAAAGTTATTCATTTAGACGTCAATTCAGACGTCAATTCAAAACCGTTTTCCATGTAATTTTGCAGGCACCATCGGCTGGCATTATGGCAACTGCCCTGTAAATTTGGCGAAGTTTGATTAATTACTGCAAAAGTCATTAGTGAGATTGGTGTGAAATTTGATTGAGTATTATTAAAAGTTATTCATTTAGACGTCAATTCAAACGTCAATTCTCAACCGTTTGCCATGTAGTTTTGCGGACAACATTGGCTGTTATTACGGCAACTTCCCTGTAAATTTGGCGAAGTTTGATTAATTACTGCAAAAGTTATTAATGAGATTGGTGTGAAATTTGATTGAGTATTATTAAAAGTTATTCATTTTAGACGTCAATTCAGACGTCAATTCTCAACCGTTTTCCATGTAGTTTTGCAGGCAACATCGGCAGTTATTACGGCAACTTTCCTGTAAATTTGGCGAAGTTTCATTGCTTACTGCAAAAGTTATTAATGAGATTGATGTGAAATTTGATTGAGTATTATTAAAAGTTATTCATTTAGACGTCAATTCAGACGTCAATTCTCAACCGTTCTGGATATAGTTTTGCAGGCACCATCGGCTGGTATTACGGCAACTTCCGTGTAAATTTGGCGAAGTTTGATTTATTATTGCAGAAGTTATTAATGAGCTTGGTGTGAAATTTGATTGAGTATTATTAAAAGTTATTCATTTTAGACGTCAATTCAGACGTCAATTCTCAACCGTTTCCCATGTAGTTTTGCAGGCAACATCGGCTGTTATTACGGCAACTTTCCTGTAAATTTGGCGAAGTTTGATTAATTACTGCAAAAGTTATTAATGAGATTGATGTGAAATTTGATTGAGTATTATTAAAAGTTATTCATTTAGACGTCAATTCAGACGTCAATTCTCAACCGTTCTGGATATAGTTTTGCAGGCACCATCGCCTGGTATTATGGCAACTTCCGTGTAAATTTGGCGAAGTTTGATTTATTATTGCAGAAGTTATTAATGAGCTTGGTGTGAAATTTGATTGAGTATTGTTAAAAGTTATTCATTTTAGACGTCAATTCAGACGTCAATTCTCAACCGTTTTCGATGTAGTTTTGCAGGCACCATCGGCTGGTATTACGGCAACTTCCGTGGAAATTTGGCAAAGTTTGATTTATTATTGCAGAAGTTATTAATGAGCTTGGTGTGAAATTTGATTGAGTATTATTAAAAGTTATTCATTTTAGACGTCAATTCAGACGTCAATTCTCAACCGTTTCCAATGTAGTTTTGCAGGCAACATCGGCTGTTATTACGGCAACTTCTCTGTAAATTTGGCGAAGTTTGATTAATTACTGCAAAAGTTATTAATGAGATTGATGTGAAAATTGATTGAGTATTATTAAAAGTTATTCATTTAGACGTCAATTCAGACGTCAATTCTCAACCGTTCTCGATGTAGTTTTGCAGGCACCATCGGCTGGTATTACGGCAACTTCCCTGTATATTTGGCGAAGTTTGAATAATTACTGCAAAAGTTATTAATGAGATTGGTTTGAAATTTGATTGAGTATTATTAAAAGTTATTCATTTAGAATTCAATTCAGACGTTAATTCTAAACCGTTTTCGATGTAGTTTTGCAGGCACCATCGGCTGGTATTACGGCAACTTCCGTGTAAATTTGGCGAAGTTTGAATTATTATTGCAGAAGTTATTAATGAGATTGGTGTGAAATTTGATTGACTATTACTAAAAGTTATTCATTTAGACGTCAATTCAGACGTCAATTCAAAACCGTTTTCCATGTAATTTTGCAGGCACCATCGGCTGGCATTATGGCAACTGCCCTGTAAATTTGGCGAAGTTTGATTAATTACTGCAAAAGTCAATAATGAGATTGGTGTGAAATTTGATTGAGTATTATTAAAAGTTATTCATTTAGACGTCAATTCAAACGTCAATTCTCAACCGTTTGCCATGTAGTTTTGCAGACAACATTGGCTGTTATTACGGCAACTTCCCTGTAAATTTGGCGAAGTTTGATTAATTACTGCAAAAGTTATTAATGAGATTGGTGTGAAATTTGATTGAGTATTATTAAAAGTTATTCATTTTAGACGTCAATTCAGACGTCAATTCTCAACCGTTTCCCATGTAGTTTTGCAGGCAACATCGGCTGTTATTACGGCAACTTTCCTGTAAATTTGGCGAAGTTTGATTAATTACTGCAAAAGTTATTAATGAGATTGATGTGAAATTTGATTGAGTATTATTAAAAGTTATTCATTTAGACGTCAATTCAAACGTCAATTCTCAACCGTTTCCCATGTAGTTTTGCAGACAACATTGGCTGTTATTATGGCAACTTCCGTGTAAATTTGGCGAAGTTTGATTTATTATTGCAGAAGTTATTAATGAGCTTGGTGTGAAATTTGATTGAGTATTATTAAAAGTTATTCATTTAAGACGTCAATTCAGACGTCAATTCTCAACCGTTTTCGATGTAGTTTTGCAGGCACCATCGGCTGGTATTACGGCAACTTCCGTGTAAATTTGGCAAAGTTTGATTTATTATTGCAGAAGTTATTAATGAGCTTGGTGTGAAATTTGATTGAGTATTATTAAAAGTTATTCATTTTAGACGTCAATTCAGACGTCAATTCTCAACCGTTTCCCATGTAGTTTTGCAGGCAACATCGGCTGTTATTACGGCAACTTCTCTGTAAATTTGGCGAAGTTTGATTAATTACTGCAAGAGTTATTAATGAGATTGATGTGAAAATTGATTGAGTATTATTAAAAGTTATTCATTTAGACGTCAATTCAGACGTCAATTCTCAACCGTTCTCGATGTAGTTTTGCAGGCACCATCGGCTGGTATTACGGCAACTTCCCTGTATATTTGGCGAAGTTTGAATAATTACTGCAAAAGTTATTAATGAGATTGGTTTGTAATTTGATTGAGTATTATTAAAAGTTATTCATTTAGAATTCAATTCAGACGTTAATTCTAAACCGTTTTCGATGTAGTTTTGCAGGCACCATCGGCTGGTATTACGGCAACTTCCGTGTAAATTTGGCGAAGTTTGATTTATTATTGCAGAAGTTATTAATGAGCTTGGTGTGAAATTTGATTGAGTATTATTAAAAGTTATTCATTTAGACATCAATTCAGACGTCAATTTTCAACCGTTTTCCATGTAGTTTTGCAGGCAACATTGGCTGTTATTACGGCAACTTCCCTTCAAATTTGGCGAAGTTTGATTAATTACTGCAAAAGTTATTAATGAGATTGGTTTGAAATTTGATTGAGTATTATTAAAAGTTATTCATTTAGACGTCAATTCAGACGTCAATTCTAAACCGTTTTCGATGTAGTTTTGCAGGCACCATCGGCTGGTATTACGGCAACTTCCGTGTAAATTTGGGGAAGTTTGATTTATTATTGCAGAAGTTATTAATGAGCTTGGTGTGAAATTTGATTGAGTATTATTAAAAGTTATTCATTTAGACGTCAATTCAAACGTCAATTCTCAACCGTTTGCCATGTAGTTTTGCAGGCAACATTGGCTGTTATTACGGCAATTTCCCTTTAAATTTGGCGAAGTTTGATTAATTACTGCAAAAGTTATTAATGAGATTGATGTGAAAATTGATTGAGTATTATTAAAAGTTATTCATTTTAGACGTCAATTCAGACGTCAATTCTCAACCGTTTCCCATGTAGTTTTGCAGGCAACATCGGCTGTTATTACGGCAACTTCCCTGTAAATTTGGCGAAGTTTGATTAATTACTGCAAAAGTTATTAATGAGATTGGTGTGAAATTTGATTGAGTATTATTAAAAGTTATTCATTTTAGACGTCAATTCAGACGTCAATTCTCAACCGTTTTCCATGTAGTTTTGCAGGCAACATCGGCTGCTATTACGGCAACTTTCCTGTAAATTTGGCGAAGTTTGATTAATTACTGCAAAAGTTATTAATTAGATTGATGTGAAATTTGATTGAGTATTATTAAAAGTTATTCATTTAGACGTCAATTCAGACGTCAATTCTCAACCGTTCTGGATATAGTTTTGCAGGCACCATCGGCTGGTATTACGGCAACTTCCGTGTAAATTTGGCGAAGTTTGATTTATTATTGCAGAAGTTATTAATGAGCTTGGTGTGAAATTTGATTGAGTATTATTAAAAGTTATTCATTTAGACATCAATTCAGACGTCAATTATCAACCGTTTTCCATGTAGTTTTGCAGGCAACATTGGCTGTTATTACGGCAACTTCCCTTCAAATTTGGCGAAGTTTGATTAATTACTGCAAAAGATATTAATGAGATTGGTTTAAAATTTGATTGAGTATTATTAAAAGTTATTCATTTAGACGTCAATTCAGACGTCAATTCTAAACCGTTTTCGATGTAGTTTTGCAGGCACCATCGGCTGGTATTACGGCAACTTCCGTGTAAATTTGGTGAAATTTGATTAATTATTGCAGAAGTTATTAATGAGCTTGGTGTGAAATTTGATTGACTATTACTAAAAGTTATTCATTTAGACGTCAATTCAGACGTCAATTCTCAACCGTTTTCCATGTAATTTTGCAGGCACCATCGGCTGGCATTACGGCAACTTCCCTGTATATTTGGCGAAGTTTGATTAATCACTGCAAAAGTTATTAATGAGATTGGTTTGAAATTTGATTGAGTATTATTAAAAGTTATTCATTTAGACGTCAATTCAGACGTCAATTCTAAACCGTTTTCGATGTAGTTTTGCAGGCACCATCGGCTGGTATTACGGCAACTTCCGTGTAAATTTGGTGAAGTTTGATTTATTATTGCATAAGTTATTAATGAGCTTGGTGTGAAATTTGATTGAGTATTATTAAAAGTTACTCATTTAGGCGTCAATTCAAACGTCAATTCTCAACCGTTTGCCATGTAGTTTTGCAGGCAACATTGGCTGTTATTACGGCAACTTCCCTTTAAATTTGGCGAAGTTTGATTAATTACTGCAAAAGTTATTAATCAGATTGATGTGAAATTTGATTGAGTATTATTAAAAGTTATTCATTTTAGACGTCAATTCAGACGTCAATTCTCAACCGTTTCCCATGTAGTTTTGCAGGCAACATCGGCTGTTATTACGGCAACTTCTCTGTAAATTTTGCGAAGTTTGATTAATTACTGCAAAAGTTATTAATGAGATTGGTGTGAAAATTGATTGAGTATTATTAAAAGTTATTCATTTAGACGTCAATTCAGACGTCAATTCTCAACCGTTCTCGATGTAGTTTTGCAGGCACCATCGGCTGGTATTACGGCAACTTCCCTGTATATTTGGCGAAGTTTGATTAATTACTGCAAAAGTCATTAATGAAATTGGTGTGAAATTTTATTGAGTATTATTAAAAGTTATTCATTTAGACGTCAATTCAAACGTCAATTCTCAACCGTTTGCCATGTAGTTTTGCAGGCAACATTGGCTGTTATTACGGCAACTTCTCTGTATATTTGGCGAAGTTTGATTAATCACTGCAAAAGTTATTAATGAGATTGGTTTGAAATTTGATTGAGTTTTATTAAAAGTTATTCATTTAGACGTCAATTCAGACGTCAATTCTAAACCGTTTTCGATGTAGTTTTGCAGGCACCATCGGCTGGTATTACGGCAACTTCCGTGTAAATTTGGTGAAGTTTGATTTATTATTGCAGAAGTTATTAATGAGCTTGATGTGAAATTTGATTGAGTATTATTAAAAGCTATTCATTTAGACGTCAATTCAAACGTCAATTCTCAACCGTTTGCCATGTAGTTTTGCAGGCAACATTGGCTGTTATTACAGCAACTTCCCTTTAAATTTGGCGAAGTTTGATTAATTACTGCAAAAGTTATTAATGAGATTGATGTGAAATTTGATTGAGTATTATTAAAAGTTATTCATTTTAGACGTCAATTCAGACGTCAATTCTCAACCGTTTTCCATGTAATTTTGCAGGCACCATCGGCTGGCATTATGGCAACTGCCCTGTAAATTTGGCGAAGTTTGATTAATTACTGCAAAAGTCATTAATGAAATTGGTGTGAAATTTTATTGAGTATTATTTAAAGTTATTCATTTAGACGTCAATTCAAACGTCAATTCTCAACCGTTTGCCATGTAGTTTTGCAGGCAACATTGGCTGTTATTACGGCAACTTCCCTTTAAATTTGGCGAAGTTTGATTAATTACTGCAAAAGTTATTAATGAGATTGGTGTGAAATTTGATTGAGTATTATTAAAAGTTACTCATTTAGACGTCAATTCAAACGTCAATTCTCAACCGTTTGCCATGTAGTTTTGCAGGCAAAATTGGCTGTTATTACGGCAACTTCCCTTTAAATTTGGCGAAGTTTGATTAATTACTGCAAAAGTTATTAATGAGATTGATGTGAAATTTGATTGAGTATTATTAAAAGTTATTCATTTTAGACGTCAATTCAGACGTCAATTCTCAACCGTTTCCCATGTAGTTTTGCAGGCAACATCGGCTGTTATTACGGCAACTTCTCTGTAAATTTTGCGAAGTTTGATTAATTACTGCAAAAGTTATTAATGAGATTGGTGTGAAAATTGATTGAGTATTATTAAAAGTTATTCATTTAGACGTCAATTCAGACGTCAATTCTCAACCGTTCTCGATGTAGTTTTGCAGGCACCATCGGCTGGTATTACGGCAACTTCCCTGTATATTTGGCGAAGTTTGATTAATTACTGCAAAAGTCATTAATGAAATTGGTGTGAAATTTTATTGAGTATTATTAAAAGTTATTCATTTAGACGTCAATTCAAACGTCAATTCTCAACCGTTTGCCATGTAGTTTTGCAGGCAACATTGGCTGTTATTACGGCAACTTCCCTGTATATTTGGCGAAGTTTGATTAATCACTGCAAAAGTTATTAATGAGATTGGTTTGAAATTTGATTGAGTTTTATTAAAAGTTATTCATTTAGACGTCAATTCAGACGTCAATTCTAAACCGTTTTCGATGTAGTTTTGCAGGCACCATCGGCTGGTATTACGGCAACTTCCGTGTGAATTTGGTGAAGTTTGATTTATTATTGCAGAAGTTATTAATGAGCTTGATGTGAAATTTGATTGAGTATTATTAAAAGCTATTCATTTAGACGTCAATTCAAACGTCAATTCTCAACCGTTTGCCATGTAGTTTTGCAGGCAACATTGGCTGTTATTACAGCAACTTCCCTTTAAATTTGGCGAAGTTTGATTAATTACTGCAAAAGTTATTAATGAGATTGATGTGAAATTTGATTGAGTATTATTAAAAGTTATTCATTTTAGACGTCAATTCAGACGTCAATTCTCAACCGTTTTCCATGTAATTTTGCAGGCACCATCGGCTGGCATTATGGCAACTGCCCTGTAAATTTGGCGAAGTTTGATTAATTACTGCAAAAGTCATTAATGAAATTGGTGTGAAATTTTATTGAGTATTATTTAAAGTTATTCATTTAGACGTCAATTCAAACGTCAATTCTCAACCGTTTGCCATGTAGTTTTGCAGGCAACATTGGCTGTTATTACGGCAACTTCCCTTTAAATTTGGCGAAGTTTGATTAATTACTGCAAAAGTTATTAATGAGATTGGTGTGAAATTTGATTGAGTATTATCAAAAGTTAATTATTTTAGACGTCAATTCAGACGTCAATTCTCAACCGTTTCCCATGTAGTTTTGCAGGCAACATCGGCTGTTATCACGGCAACTTCCCTGTAAATTTGGCGAAGTTTGATTAATTACTGCAAAAGTTATTAATGAAATTAGTGTGAAAATTGATTGAGTATTATTAAAAGTTATTCATTTAGACGTCAATTCAGACGTCAATTCTCAACCGTTCTCGATGTAGTTTTGCAGGCACCATCGGCTGGTATTACGGCAACTACCCTGTATATTTGGCGAAGTTTGAGTAATTACTGCAAAAGTTATTAATGAGATTGGTTTGAAATTTGATTGAGTATTATTAAAAGTTATTCATTTAGACGTCAATTCTGACGTCAATTCTGAACCGTTTTCGATTTAGTTTTGCAGGCACCATCGTCTGGTATTACGGCAATTTCCATGTAAATTTGGTGAAGTTTGTTTTATTATTGCAGAAGTTATTAATGAGATTGGTGTGAAATTTGATTGAGTATTATTAAAGGTTATTCATTTAGACGTCAGTTCAAACGTCTATTCTCAACCGTTTGCCATGTAGTTTTGCAGGCACCATCGGCTGGCATTATGGCAACTGCCCTGTAAATTTGGCGTAGTTTGATCAATTACTGCAAAAGTCATTAATGGGATTGGTGTGAAATTTGATTGAGTATTATTAACAGTTATTCATTTAGACGTCAATTCAAACGTCAATTCTCAACCGTTTGCCATGTAGTTTTGCAGGCAACATCGGCTGTTATTACGGCAACTTCTCTGTAAATTTGGCGAAGTTTGATTAATTACTGCAAAAGTTATTAATGAGATTGTTGTGAAAATTGATTGAGTATTATTAAAAGTTATTCATTTAGACGTCAATTCAGACGTCAATTCTCAACCGTTCTCGATGTAGTTTTGCAGGCACCATCGGCTGGTATTACGGCAACTTCCCTGTATATTTGGCGAAGTTTGATTAATTTCTGCAAAAGTTATTAATGAGATTGGTTTGAAATTTGATTGGGTATTATTAAAAGTTATTCATTTAGACGTCAATTCAGACGTCAATTCTGAACCGTTTTCGATGTAGTTTTGCAGGCACCATCGCCTGGTATTACGGCAACTTCCGTGTAAATTTGGCGAAGTTTGATTTATTATTGCAGAAGTTATTAATGAGCTTGGTGTGAAATTTGATTGACTATTACTAAAAGTTATTCATTTAGACGTCAATTCAGACGTCAATTCTCAACCGTTTTCCATGTAATTTTGCAGGCACCATCGGCTGGCATTATGGCAACTGCCCTGTAAATTTGGCGAAGTTTGATTAATTACTGCAAAAGTTATTAATGAGATTGGTTTGAAATTTGATTGAGTATTATTAAAAGTTTTTCATTTAGACGTCAATTCAGACGTCAATTCTAAACCGTTTTCGATGTAGTTTTGCAGGCAACATTGGCTGTTATTACGGCAACTTCCCTTTAAATTTGGCGAAGTTTGATTAATTACTGCAAAAGTTATTAATGAGATTGGTGTGAAATTTGATTGAGTATTATTAAAAGCTATTCATTTAGACGTCAATTCAGACGTCAATTCTAAACCGTTTTCGATGTAGTTTCGCAGGCACCCTCGGCTGGTATTACGGCAACTTCCATGTAAATTTGGTGAAGTTTGATTAATTATTGCAGAAGTTATTAATGAGCTTGGTGTGAAATTTGATTGACTATTACTAAAAGTTATTCATTTAGACGTCAATTCAGACGTCAATTCTCAACCGTTTTCCATGTAGTTTTGCAGGCAACATTGGCTGTTATTACGGCAACTTTCCTGTAAATTTGGCAAAGTTTGATTAATTTCTGCAAAAGTTATTAATGAGATTGGTTTGAAATTTGATTGGGTATTATTAAAAGTTATTCATTTAGACGTCAATTCAGACGTCAATTCTGAACCGTTTTCGATGTAGTTTTGCAGGCAACATCGCCTGGTATTACGGCAACTTCCGTGTAAATTTGGCGAAGTTTGATTTATTATTGCAGAAGTTATTAATGAGCTTGGTGTGAAATTTGATTGACTATTACTAAAAGTTATTCATTTAGACGTCAATTCAGACGTCAATTCTCAACCGTTTTCCATGTAATTTTGCAGGCACCATCGGCTGGCATTATGGCAACTGCCCTGTAAATTTGGCGAAGTTTGATTAATTACTGCAAAAGTTATTAATGAGATTGGTTTGAAATTTGATTGAGTATTATTAAAAGTTTTTCATTTAGACGTCAATTCAGACGTCAATTCTAAACCGTTTTCGATGTAGTTTTGCAGGCAACATTGGCTGTTATTACGGCAACTTCCCTTTAAATTTGGCGAAGTTTGATTAATTACTGCAAAAGTTATTAATGAGATTGGTGTGAAATTTGATTGAGTATTATTAAAAGCTATTCATTTAGACGTCAATTCAGACGTCAATTCTAAACCGTTTTCGATGTAGTTTCGCAGGCACCCTCGGCTGGTATTACGGCAACTTCCATGTAAATTTGGTGAAGTTTGATTAATTATTGCAGAAGTTATTAATGAGCTTGGTGTGAAATTTGATTGACTATTACTAAAAGTTATTCATTTAGACGTCAATTCAGACGTCAATTCTCAACCGTTTTCCATGTAGTTTTGCAGGCAACATTGGCTGTTATTACGGCAACTTTCCTGTAAATTTGGCAAAGTTTGATTAACTACTGCAAAAGTCATTAATGAGATTGGTGTGAAATTTGATTGAGTATTATTAAAAGTTATTCATTTAGACGTCAATTCAAACGTCAATTCTCAACCGTTTGCCATGTAGTTTTGCAGGCAACATTGGCTGTTATTACGGCAACTTTCCTTTAAATTTGGCGAAGTTTGATTAATTACTGCAAAAGTTATTGATGAGATTGGTGTGAAATTTGATTGAGTATTATCAAAAGTTAATTATTTCAGACGTAAATTCAGATGTCAATTCTCAACCGTTTCCCATGTAGTTTTGCAGGCAACATCGGCTGTTATTACGGCAACTTCTCTGTAAATTTGGCGAAGTTTGATTAATTATTGCAGAAGTTATTAATGAGCTTGGTGTGAAATTTGATTGACTATTACTAAAAGTTATTCATTTAGACGTCAATTCAGACGTCAATTCTCAACCGTTTTCCATGTAGTTTTGCTGGCACCATCGGCTGGCATTATGGCAACTGCCCTGTAAATTTGGCGAAGTTTGATTAATTACTGCAAAAGTTATTAATGAGATTGGTTTGAAATTTGATTGAGTATTATTAAAAGTTATTCATTTAGACGTCAATTCAGACGTCAATTCTAAACCGTTTTCGATGTAGTTTTGCAGGCAACATTGGCTGTTATTACGGCAACTTCCCTTTAAATTTGGCGAAGTTTGATTAATTACTGCAAAAGTTATTAATGAGATTGGTGTGAAATTTGATTGAGTATTATTAAAAGTTATTCATTTAGACGTCAATTCAGACGTCAATTCTAAACCGTTTTCGATGTAGTTTCGCAGGCACCATCGGCTGGTATTACGGCAACTTCCGTGTAAATTTGGTGAAGTTTGCTTAATTATTCCAGAAGTTATTAATGAGCTTGGTGTGAAATTTGATTGACTATTACTAAAAGTTATTCATTTAGACGTCAATTCAGACGTCAATTCTCAACCGTTTGCCATGTAGTTTTGCAGGCAACATTGGCTGTTATTACGGCAACTTCCCTTTAAATTTGGCGAAGTTTGATTAATTACTGCAAAAGTTATTGATGAGATTGGTGTGAAATTTGATTGAGTATTATCAAAAGTTAATTATTTCAGACGTAAATTCAGATGTCAATTCTCAACCGTTTCCCATGTAGTTTTGCAGGCAACATCGGCTGTTATTACGGCAACTTCTCTGTAAATTTGGCGAAGTTTGATTAATTATTGCAGAAGTTATTAATGAGCTTGGTGTGAAATTTGATTGACTATTACTAATAGTTATTCATTTAGACGTCAATTCAGACGTCAATTCTCAACCGTTTTCCATGTAGTTTTGCAGGCACCATCGGCTGGCATTATGGCAACTGCCCTGTAAATTTGGCGAAGTTTGATTAATTACTGCAAAAGTTATTAATGAGATTGGTTTGAAATTTGATTGAGTATTATTAAAAGTTATTCATTTAGACGTCAATTCAGACGTCAATTCTAAACCGTTTTCGATGTAGTTTTGCAGGCAACATTGGCTGTTATTACGGCAACTTCCCTTTAAATTTGGCGAAGTTTGATTAATTACTGCAAAAGTTATTAATGAGATTGGTGTGAAATTTGATTGAGTATTATTAAAAGTTATTCATTTAGACGTCAATTCAGACGTCAATTCTAAACCGTTTTCGATGTAGTTTCGCAGGCACCATCGGCTGGTATTACGGCAACTTCCGTGTAAATTTGGTGAAGTTTGATTAATTATTGCAGAAGTTATTAATGAGCTTGGTGTGAAATTTGATTGACTATTACTAAAAGTTAATCATTTAGACGTCAATTCAGACGTCAATTCTCAACCGTTTGCCATGTAGTTTTGCAGGCAACATTGGCTGTTATTACGGCAACTTCCCTTTAAATTTGGCGAAGTTTGATTAATTACTGCAAAAGTTATTGATGAGATTGGTGTGAAATTTGATTGAGTATTATCAAAAGTTAATTATTTCAGACGTAAATTCAGATGTCAATTCTCAACCGTTTCCCATGTAGTTTTGCAGGCAACATCGGCTGTTATTACGGCAACTTCTCTGTAAATTTGGCGAAGTTTGATTAATTATTGCAGAAGTTATTAATGAGCTTGGTGTGAAATTTGATTGACTATTACTAAAAGTTATTCATTTAGACGTCAATTCAGACGTCAATTCTCAACCGTTTTCCATGTCGTTTGGCAGGCACCATCGGCTGGCATTATGGCAACTGCCCTGTAAATTTGGCGAAGTTTGATTAATTACTGCAAAAGTTATTAATGAGATTGGTTTGAAATTTGATTGAGTATTATTAAAAGTTATTCATTTAGACGTCAATTCAGACGTCAATTCTAAACCGTTTTCGATGTAGTTTTGCAGGCAACATTGGCTGTTATTACGGCAACTTCCCTTTAAATTTGGCGAAGTTTGATTAATTACTGCAAAAGTTTTTAATGAGATTGGTGTGAAATTTGATTGAGTATTATTAAAAGTTATTCATTTAGACGTCAATTCAGACGTCAATTCTAAACCGTTTTCGATGTAGTTTCGCAGGCACCATCGGCTGGTATTACGGCAACTTCCGTGTAAATTTGGTGAAGTTTGATTAATTATTGCAGAAGTTATTAATGAGCTTGGTGTGAAATTTGATTGACTATTACTAAAAGTTATTCATTTAGACGTCAATTCAGACGTCAATTCTCAACCGTTTTCCATGTAGTTTTGCAGGCAACATTGGCTGTTATTACGGCAACTTTCCTGTAAATTTGGCAAAGTTTGATTAACTACTGCAAAAGTCATTAATGAGATTGGTGGGAAATTTGATTGAGTATTATTAAAAGTTATTCATTTAGACGTCAATTCAAACGCCAATTCTCAACCGTTTGCCATGTAGTTTTGCAGGCAACATTGGCTGTTATTACGGCAACTTCCCTTTAAATTTGGCGAAGTTTGATTAATTACGGCAAAAGTTATTAATGAGATTGGTGTGAAATTTGATTGAGTATTATCAAAAGTTAATTATTTTAGACGTCAATTCAGATGTCAATTCTCAACCGTTTCCCATGTAGTTTTGCAGGCAACATCGGCTGTTATTACGGCAACTTCTCTGTAAATTTGGCGAAGTTTGATAAATTACTGCAAAAGTTATTAATGAGATTGGTGTGAAAATTGATTGAGTATTATTAAAAGTTATTCATTTAGACGTCAATTCAGACGTCAATTCTCAACCGTTCTCGATGTAGTTTTGCAGGCACCATCGGCTGGTATTACGGCAACTTCCCTGTATATTTGGCGAAGTTTGCTTAATTACTGCAAAAGTTATTAATGAGATTGGTGTGAAATTTGATTGAGTATTATTAAAAGTTATTCATTTAGACGTCAATTCAGACGTCAATTCTCAACCGTTTGCCATGTAGTTTTGCAGGCAACATTGGCTGTTATTACGGCAACTTCCCTTTAAATTTGGCGAAGTTTGATTAATTACTGCAAAAGTTATTGATGAGATTGGTGTGAAATTTGATTGAGTATTATCAAAAGTTAATTATTTCAGACGTAAATTCAGATGTCAATTCTCAACCGTTTCCCATGTAGTTTTGCAGGCAACATCGGCTGTTATTACGGCAACTTCTCTGTAAATTTGGCGAAGTTTGATTAATTATTGCAGAAGTTATTAATGAGCTTGGTGTGAAATTTGATTGACTATTACTAAAAGTTATTCATTTAGACGTCAATTCAGACGTCAATTCTCAACCGTTTTCCATGTCGTTTGGCAGGCACCATCGGCTGGCATTATGGCAACTGCCCTGTAAATTTGGCGAAGTTTGATTAATTACTGCAAAAGTTATTAATGAGATTGGTTTGAAATTTGATTGAGTATTATTAAAAGTTATTCATTTAGACGTCAATTCAGACGTCAATTCTAAACCGTTTTCGATGTAGTTTTGCAGGCAACATTGGCTGTTATTACGGCAACTTCCCTTTAAATTTGGCGAAGTTTGATTAATTACTGCAAAAGTTTTTAATGAGATTGGTGTGAAATTTGATTGAGTATTATTAAAAGTTATTCATTTAGACGTCAATTCAGACGTCAATTCTAAACCGTTTTCGATGTAGTTTCGCAGGCACCATCGGCTGGTATTACGGCAACTTCCGTGTAAATTTGGTGAAGTTTGATTAATTATTGCAGAAGTTATTAATGAGCTTGGTGTGAAATTTGATTGACTATTACTAAAAGTTATTCATTTAGACGTCAATTCAGACGTCAATTCTCAACCGTTTTCCATGTAGTTTTGCAGGCAACATTGGCTGTTATCACGGCAACTTTCCTGTAAATTTGGCAAAGTTTGATTAACTACTGCAAAAGTCATTAATGAGATTGGTGGGAAATTTGATTGAGTATTATTAAAAGTTATTCATTTAGACGTCAATTCAAACGTCAATTCTCAACCGTTTGCCATGTAGTTTTGCAGGCAACATTGGCTGTTATTACGGCAACTTCCCTTTAAATTTGGCGAAGTTTGATTAATTACGGCAAAAGTTATTAATGAGATTGGTGTGAAATTTGATTGAGTATTATCAAAAGTTAATTATTTTAGACGTCAATTCAGATGTCAATTCTCAACCGTTTCCCATGTAGTTTTGCAGGCAACATCGGCTGTTATTACGGCAACTTCTCTGTAAATTTGGCGAAGTTTGATAAATTACTGCAAAAGTTATTAATGAGATTGGTGTGAAAATTGATTGAGTATTATTAAAAGTTATTCATTTAGACGTCAATTCAGACGTCAATTCTCAACCGTTCTCGATGTAGTTTTGCAGGCACCATCGGCTGGTATTACGGCAACTTCCCTGTATATTTGGCGAAGTTTGCTTAATTACTGCAAAAGTTATTAATGAGATTGGTGTGAAATTTGATTGAGTATTATTAAAAGTTATTCATTTAGACGTCAATTCAGACGTCAATTCTAAACCGTTTTCGATGTAGTTTCGCAGGCACCATCGGCTGGTATTACGGCAACTTCCGTGTAAATTTGGTGAAGTTTGATTAATTATTGCAGAAGCTATTAATGAGCTTGGTGTGAAATTTGATTGACTATTACTAAAAGTTATTCATTTAGACGTCAATTCAGACGTCAATTCTCAACCGTTTTCCATGTAGTTTTGCAGGCAACATTGGCTGTTATTACGGCAACTTTCCTGTAAATTTGGCAAAGTTTGATTAACTACTGCAAAAGTCATTAATGAGATTGGTGTGAAATTTGATTGAGTATTATTAAAAGTTATTCATTTAGACGTCAATTCAAACGTCAATTCTCAACCGTTTGCCATGTAGTTTTGCAGGCAACATTGGCTGTTATTACGGCAACTTCCCTTTAAATTTGGCGAAGCTTGATTAATTACGGCAAAAGTTATTAATGAGATTGGTGTGAAATTTGATTGAGTATTATCAAAAGGTAATTATTTTAGACGTCAATTCAGATGTCAATTCTCAACCGTTTCCCATGTAGTTTTGCAGGCAACATCGGCTGTTATTACGGCAACTTCTCTGTAAATTTGGCGAAGTTTGATAAATTACTGCAAAAGTTATTAATGAGATTGGTGTGAAAATTGATTGAGTATTATTTAAAGTTATTCATTTAGACGTCAATTCAGACGTCAATTCTCAACCGTTCTCGATGTAGTTTTGCAGGCACCATCGGCTGGTATTACGGCAACTTCCCTGTATATTTGGCGAAGTTTGATTAATTACTGCAAAAGTTATTAATGAGATTGGTTTGAAATTTGATTGGGTATTATTAAAAGTTATTCATTTAGACGTCAATTCAGACGTCAATTCTAAACCGTTTTTGATGTAGTTTTGCAGGCACCATCGCCTGGTATTACTGCAACTTCCGTGTAAATTTGGCGAAGTTTGATTTATTATTGCAGAAGTTATTAATGAGCTTGGTGTGAAATGTGATTGATTATTACTAAAAGTTATTCATTTAGACGTCAATTCAGACGTCAATTCTCAACCGTTTTCCATGTAATTTTGCAGGCACCATCGGCTGGCATTATGGCAACTGCCCTGTAAATTTGGCGAAGTTTGATTAATTACTGCAAAAGTTATTAATGAGATTGGTTTGAAATTTGATTGAGTATTATTAAAAGTTATTCATTTAGACGTCAATTCAGACGTCAATTCTAAACCGTTTTCGATGTAGTTTTGCAGGCAACATTGGCTGTTATTACGGCAACTTCCCTTTAAATTTGGCGAAGTTTGATTAATTACTGCAAAAGTTATTAATGAGATTGGTGTGAAATTTGATTGAGTATTATTAAAAGTTATTCATTTAGACGTCAATTCAGACGTCAATTCTAAACCGTTTTCGATGTAGTTTCGCAGGCACCATCGGCTGGTATTACGGCAACTTCCGTGTAAATTTGGTGAAGTTTGATTAATTATTGCAGAAGTTATTAATGAGCTTGGTGTGAAATTTGATTGACTATTACTAAAAGTTATTCATTTAGACGTCAATTCAGACGTCAATTCTCAACCGTTTTCCATGTAGTTTTGCAGGCAACATTGGCTGTTATTACGGCAACTTTCCTGTAAATTTGGCAAAGTTTGATTAACTACTGCAAAAGTCATTAATGAGATTGGTGTGAAATTTGATTGAGTATTATTAAAAGTTATTCATTTAGACGTCAATTCAAACGTCAATTCTCAACCGTTTGCCATGTAGTTTTGCAGGCAACATTGGCTGTTATTACGGCAACTTCCCTTTAAATTTGGCGAAGTTTGATTAATTACTGCAAAAGTTATTAATGAGATTGGTGTGAAATTTGATTGAGTATTATCAAAAGTTAATTATTTTAGACGTCAATTCAGACGTCAATTCTCAACCGTTTCCCATGTAGTTTTGCAGGCAACATCGGCTGTTATTACGGCAACTTCCCTGTAAATTTGGCGAAGTTTGATTAATTACTGCAAAAGTTATTAATGGGATTAGTGTGAAAATTGATTGAGTATTATTAAAAGTTATTCATTTAGACGTCAATTCAGACGTCAATTCTCAACCGTTCTCGATGTAGTTTTGCAGGCACCATCGGCTGGTATTACGGCAACTACCCTGTATATTTGGCGAAGTTTGAGTAATTACTGCAAAAGTTATTAATGAGATTGGTTTGAAATTTGATTGAGTATTATTAAAAGTTATTCATTTAGACGTCAATTCAGACGTCAATTCTGAACCGTTTTCGATGTAGTTTTGCAGGCACCATAGTTTGGTATTACGGCAATTTCCATGTAAATTTGGTGAAGTTTGTTTTATTATTGCAGAAGTTATTAATGGGATTGGTGTGAAATTTGATTGAGTATTATTAAAGGTTATTCATTTAGACGTCAGTTCAAACGTCAATTCTCAACCGTTTGCCATGTAGTTTTGCAGGCACCATCGGCTGGCATTATGGCAACTGCCCTGTAAATTTGGCGAAGTTTGATTAATTACTGCAAAAGTCATTAATGAGATTGGTGTGAAATTTGATTGAGTATTATTAAAAGTTATTCATTTAGACGTCAATTCAAACGTCAATTCTCAACCGTTTGCCATGTAGTTTTGCAGGCAACATCGGCTGTTATTACGGCAACTTCTCTGTAAATTTGGCGAAGTTTGATTAATTACTGCAAAAGTTATTAATGAGATTGGTGTGAAAATTGATTGAGTATTATTAAAAGTTATTCATTTAGACGTCAATTCAGACGTCAATTCTCAACCGTTCTCGATGTAGTTTTGCAGGCACCATCGGCTGGAATTACGGCAACTGCCCTGTAAATTTGGCGAAGTTTGATTAATTACTGCAAAAGTCATTAATGAGATTGGTGTGAAATTTGATTGAGTATTATTAAAAGTTATTCATTTAGACGTCAATTCAAACGTCAATTCTCAACCGTTTGCCATGTAGTTTTGCAGGCAACATCGGCTGTTATTACGGCAACTTCTCTGTAAATTTGGCGAAGTTTGATTAATTACTGCAAAAGTTATTAATGAGATTGGTGTGAAAATTGATTGAGTATTATTAAAAGTTATTCATTTAGACGTCAATTCAGACGTCAATTCTCAACCGTTCTCGATGTAGTTTTGCAGGCACCATCGGCTGGTATTACGGCAACTTCCCTGTATATTTGGCGAAGTTTGATTAGTTACTGCAAAAGTTATTAATGAGATTGGTTTGAAATTTGATTGGGTATTATTAAAAGTTATTCATTTAGACATCAATTCAGACGTCAATTCTAAACCGTTTTCGATGTAGTTTTGCAGGCACCATCGCCTGGTATTACGGCAACTTCCGTGTAAATTTGGTGAAGTTTGATTAATTATTGCAGAAGCTATTAATGAGCTTGGTGTGAAATTTGATTGACTATTACTAAAAGTTATTCATTTAGACGTCAATTCAGACGTCAATTCTCAACCGTTTTCCATGTAGTTTTGCAGGCAACATTGGCTGTTATTACGGCAACTTTCCTGTAAATTTGGCAAAGTTTGATTAACTACTGCAAAAGTCATTAATGAGATTGGTGTGAAATTTGATTGAGTATTATTAAAAGTTATTCATTTAGACGTCAATTCAAACGTCAATTCTCAACCGTTTGCCATGTAGTTTTGCAGGCAACATTGGCTGTTATTACGGCAACTTCCCTTTAAATTTGGCGAAGCTTGATTAATTACGGCAAAAGTTATTAATGAGATTGGTGTGAAATTTGATTGAGTATTATCAAAAGTTAATTATTTTAGACGTCAATTCAGATGTCAATTCTCAACCGTTTCCCATGTAGTTTTGCAGGCAACATCGGCTGTTATTACGGCAACTTCTCTGTAAATTTGGCGAAGTTTGATAAATTACTGCAAAAGTTATTAATGAGATTGGTGTGAAAATTGATTGAGTATTATTTAAAGTTATTCATTTAGACGTCAATTCAGACGTCAATTCTCAACCGTTCTCGATGTAGTTTTGCAGGCACCATCGGCTGGTATTACGGCAACTTCCCTGTATATTTGGCGAAGTTTGATTAATTACTGCAAAAGTTATTAATGAGATTGGTTTGAAATTTGATTGGGTATTATTAAAAGTTATTCATTTAGACGTCAATTCAGACGTCAATTCTAAACCGTTTTCGATGTAGTTTTGCAGGCACCATCGCCTGGTATTACGGCAACTTCCGTGTAAATTTGGCGAAGTTTGATTTATTATTGCAGAAGTTATTAATGAGCTTGGTGTGAAATGTGATTGATTATTACTAAAAGTTATTCATTTAGACGTCAATTCAGACGTCAATTCTCAACCGTTTTCCATGTAATTTTGCAGGCACCATCGGCTGGCATTATGGCAACTGCCCTGTAAATTTGGCGAAGTTTGATTAATTACTGCAAAAGTTATTAATGAGATTGGTTTGAAATTTGATTGAGTATTATTAAAAGTTATTCATTTAGACGTCAATTCAGACGTCAATTCTAAACCGTTTTCGATGTAGTTTTGCAGGCAACATTGGCTGTTATTACGGCAACTTCCCTTTAAATTTGGCGAAGTTTGATTAATTACTGCAAAAGTTATTAATGAGATTGGTGTGAAATTTGATTGAGTATTATTAAAAGTTATTCATTTAGACGTCAATTCAGACGTCAATTCTAAACCGTTTTCGATGTAGTTTCGCAGGCACCATCGGCTGGTATTACGGCAACTTCCGTGTAAATTTGGTGAAGTTTGATTAATTATTGCAGAAGTTATTAATGAGCTTGGTGTGAAATTTGATTGACTATTACTAAAAGTTATTCATTTAGACGTCAATTCAGACGTCAATTCTCAACCGTTTTCCATGTAGTTTTGCAGGCAACATTGGCTGTTATTACGGCAACTTTCCTGTAAATTTGGCAAAGTTTGATTAACTACTGCAAAAGTCATTAATGAGATTGGTGTGAAATTTGATTGAGTATTATTAAAAGTTATTCATTTAGACGTCAATTCAAACGTCAATTCTCAACCGTTTGCCATGTAGTTTTGCAGGCAACATTGGCTGTTATTACGGCAACTTCCCTTTAAGTTTGGCGAAGTTTGATTAATTACTGCAAAAGTTATTAATGAGATTGGTGTGAAATTTGATTGAGTATTATCAAAAGTTAATTATTTTAGACGTCAATTCAGACGTCAATTCTCAACCGTTTCCCATGTAGTTTTGCAGGCAAAATCGGCTGTTATTACGGCAACTTCCCTGTAAATTTGGCGAAGTTTGATTAATTACTGCAAAAGTTATTAATGGGATTAGTGTGAAAATTGATTGAGTATTATTAAAAGTTATTCATTTAGACGTCAATTCAGACGTCAATTCTCAACCGTTCTCGATGTAGTTTTGCAGGCACCATCGGCTGGTATTACGGCAACTTCCCTGTATATTTGGCGAAGTTTGATTAATTACTGCAAAAGTTATTAATGAGATTGGTTTGAAATTTGATTGAGTATTATTAAAAGTTATTCATTTAGACGTCAATTCAGACGTCAATTCTAAACCGTTTTCGATGTAGTTTTGCAGGCACCATCGCCTGGTATTACGGCAACTTCCGTGTAAATTTGGCGAAGTTTGATTTATTATTGCAGAAATTATTAATGAGCTTGGTGTGAAATTTGATTGACTATTACTAAAAGTTATTCATTTAGACGTCAATTCAGACGTCAATTCTCAACCGTTTTCCATGTAATTTTGCAGGCACCATCGGCTGGCATTATGGCAACTGCCCTGTAAATTTGGCGAAGTTTGATTAATTACTGCAAAAGTCATTAATGAAATTGGTGTGAAATTTGATTGAGTAATATTAAAAGTTATTCATTTAGACGTCAATTCAAACGTCAATTCTCAACCGTTTGCCATGTAGTTTTGCAGGCAACATTGGCTGTTATTACGGCAACTTCCCTGTAAATTTGGCGAAGTTTGATTAATTACTGCAAAAGTTATTAATGAGATTGGTGTGAAATTTGATTGAGTATTATTAAAAGTTATTCATTTTAGACGTCAATTCAGACGTCAATTCTCAACCGTTTTCCATGTAGTTTTGCAGGCAACATCGGCTGTTATTACGGCAACTTCCCTGTAAATTTGGCGAAGTTTGATTAATTACCGCAAAAGTTATTAATGAGATTAGTGTGAAAATTGATTGAGTGTTATTAAAAGTTATTCATTTAGACGTCAATTCAGACGTCAATTCTCAACCGTTCTCGATGTAGTTTTGCAGGCACCATCGGCTGGAATTACGGCAACTTCCCTGTATATTTGGCGAAGTTTGAGTAATTACTGCAAAAGTTATTAATGAGATTGGTTTGAAATTTGATTGAGTATTATTAAAAGTTATTCATTTAGACGTCAATTCAGACGTCAATTCTGAACCGTTTTCGATGTAGTTTTGCAGGCACCATCGTCTGGTATTACGGCAATTTCCATGTAAATTTGGTGAAGTTTGTTTTATTATTGCAAAGTTATTAATGAGATTGGTGTGAAATTTGATTGAGTATTATCAAAGGTTATTCATTTAGACGTCAATTCAAATGTCAATTCTCAACCGTTTGCCATGTAGTTTTGCAGGCACCATCGGCTGGCATTATGGCAACTGCCCTGTAAATTTGGCGAAGTTTGATTAATTACTGCAAAAGTCATTAATGAGATTGGTGTGAAAATTGATTGAGTATTATTAAAAGTTATTCATTTAGACGTCAATTCAGACGTCAATTCTCAACCGTTCTCGATGTAGTTTTGCAGGCACCATCGGCTGGTATTACGGCAACTTCCCTGTATATTTGGCGAAGTTTGATTAATTACTGCAAAAGTTATTAATGAGATTGGTTTGAAATTTGATTGAGTGTTATTAAAAGTTATTCATTTAGACGTCAATTCAGACGTCAATTCTAAACCGTTTTCGATGTAGTTTTGCAGGCACCATCGGCTGGTATTACGGCAACTTCCGTGTAAATTTGGTGAAGTTTGATTTATTATTGCAGAAGTTATTAATGAGCTTGGTGTGAAATTTGATTGAGTATTATTAAAAGTTATTCATTTAGACGTCAATTCAAACGTCAATTATCAACCGTTTGCCATGTAGTTTTGCAGGCAACATTGGCTGTTATTACGGCAACTTCCCTTTAAATTTGGCGAAGTTTGATTAATTACTGCAAAAGTTATTAATGAGATTGGTGTGAAATTTGATTGAGTATTATTAAAAGTTATTCATTTTAGACGTCAATTCAGACGTCAATTCTCAACCGTTTCACATGTAGTTTTGCAGGCAACATCGGCTGTTATTACGGCAACTTCTCTGTAAATTTGGCAAAGTTTGATTAATTACTGTAAAAGTTATTAATGAGATTGGTGTGAAAATTGATTGAGTATTATTAAAAGTTATTCATTTAGACGTCAATTAAGACGTCAATTCTCAAACGTTCTCGATGTAGTTTTGCAGGCACCATCGGCTGGTATTACGGCAACTTCCCTGTATATTTGGCGAAGTTTGATTAGTTACTGCAAAAGTTAATAATGAGATTGGTTTGAAATTTGATTGGGTATTATTAAAAGTTATTCATTTAGACGTCAATTCAGACGTCAATTCTAAACCGTTTTCGATGTAGTTTTGCAGGCACCATCGCCTGGTATTACGGCAACTTCCGTGTAAATTTGGCGAAGTTTGATTTATTATTGCAGAAGTTATTAATGAGCTTGGTGTGAAATTTGATTGACTATTACTAAAAGTTATTCATTTAGACGTCAATTCAGACGTCAATTCTCAACCGTTCTGGATATAGTTTTTGCAGGCACCATCGGCTGTTATTTCGGCAACTTCCGTGTAAATTTGGCGAAGTTTGATTTATTATTGCAGAAGTTATTAATGAGCTTGGTGTCAAATTTGATTGAGTATTATTAAAAGTTATTCATTTAGACATCAATTCAGACGTCAATTTTCAACCGTTTTCCATGTAGTTTTGCAGGCAACATTTGCTGTTATTACGGCAACTTCCCGGTAAATTTGGCGAAGTTTGATTAATTACTGCAAAAGTTATTAATGAGATTGGTGTGAAATTTGATTGAGTATTATTAAAAGTTATTCATTTTAGACGTCAATTCAGACGTCAATTCTCAACCGTTTTCCATGTAGTTTTGCAGGCAACATCGGCTGTTATTACGGCAACTTCCCTGTAAATTTGGCGAAGTTTGATTAATTACTGCAAAAGTCATTAATGAAATTGGTGTGAAATTTGATTGAGTAATATTAAAAGTTATTCATTTAGACGTCAATTCAAACGTCAATTCTCAACCGTTTGCCATGTAGTTTTGCAGGCAACATTGGCTGTTATTACGGCAACTTCCCTGTAAATTTGGCGAAGTTTGATTAATTACTGCAAAAGTTATTAATGAGATTGGTGTGCAATTTGATTGAGTATTATTAAAAGTTATTCATTTTAGACGTCAATTCAGACGTCAATTCTCAACCGTTTTCCATGTAGTTTTGCAGGCAACATCGGCTGTTATTACGGCAACTTCCCTGTAAATTTGGCGAAGTTTGATTAATTACCGCAAAAGTTATTAATGAGATTAGTGTGAAAATTGATTGAGTGTTATTAAAAGTTATTCATTTAGACGTCAATTCAGACGTCAATTCTCAACCGTTCTCGATGTAGTTTTGCAGGCACCATCGGCTGGAATTACGGCAACTTCCCTGTATATTTGGCGAAGTTTGAGTAATTACTGCAAAGTTATTAATGAGATTGGTTTGAAATTTGATTGAGTATTATTAAAAGTTATTCATTTAGACGTCAATTCAGACGTCAATTCTGAACCGTTTTCGATGTAGTTTTGCAGGCACCATCGTCTGGTATTACGGCAATTTCCATGTAAATTTGGTGAAGTTTGTTTTATTATTGCAAAGTTATTAATGAGATTGGTGTGAAATTTGATTGAGTATTATCAAAGGTTATTCATTTAGACGTCAATTCAAACGTCAATTCTCAACCGTTTGCCATGTAGTTTTGCAGGCACCATCGGCTGGCATTATGGCAACTGCCCTGTAAATTTGGCGAAGTTTGATTAATTACTGCAAAAGTCATTAATGAGATTGGTGTGAAAATTGATTGAGTATTATTAAAAGTTATTCATTTAGACGTCAATTCAGACGTCAATTCTCAACCGTTCTCGATGTAGTTTTGCAGGCACCATCGGCTGGTATTACGGCAACTTCCCTGTATATTTGGCGAAGTTTGATTAATTACTGCAAAAGTTATTAATGAGATTGGTTTGAAATTTGATTGAGTGTTATTAAAAGTTATTCATTTAGACGTCAATTCAGACGTCAATTCTAAACCGTTTTCGATGTAGTTTTGCAGGCACCATCGGCTGGTATTACGGCAACTTCCGTGTAAATTTGGTGAAGTTTGATTTATTATTGCAGAAGTTATTAATGAGCTTGGTGTGAAATTTGATTGAGTATTATTAAAAGTTATTCATTTAGACGTCAATTCAAACGTCAATTCTCAACCGTTTGCCATGTAGTTTTGCAGGCAACATTGGCTGTTATTACGGCAACTTCCCTTTAAATTTGGCGAAGTTTGATTAATTACTGCAAAAGTTATTAATGAGATTGGTGTGAAATTTGATTGAGTATTATTAAAAGTTATTCATTTTAGACGTCAATTCAGACGTCAATTCTCAACCGTTTCACATGTAGTTTTGCAGGCAACATCGGCTGTTATTACGGCAACTTCTCTGTAAATTTGGCAAAGTTTGATTAATTACTGTAAAAGTTATTAATGAGATTGGTGTGAAAATTGATTGAGTATTATTAAAAGTTATTCATTTAGACGTCAATTAAGACGTCAATTCTCAAACGTTCTCGATGTAGTTTTGCAGGCACCATCGGCTGGTATTACGGCAACTTCCCTGTATATTTGGCGAAGTTTGATTAGTTACTGCAAAAGTTAATAATGAGATTGGTTTGAAATTTGATTGGGTATTATTAAAAGTTATTCATTTAGACGTCAATTCAGACGTCAATTCTAAACCGTTTTCGATGTAGTTTTGCAGGCACCATCGCCTGGTATTACGGCAACTTCCGTGTAAATTTGGCGAAGTTTGATTTATTATTGCAGAAGTTATTAATGAGCTTGGTGTGAAATTTGATTGACTATTACTAAAAGTTATTCATTTAGACGTCAATTCAGACGTCAATTCTCAACCGTTCTGGATATAGTTTTTGCAGGCACCATCGGCTGTTATTTCGGCAACTTCCGTGTAAATTTGGCGAAGTTTGATTTATTATTGCAGAAGTTATTAATGAGCTTGGTGTCAAATTTGATTGAGTATTATTAAAAGTTATTCATTTAGACATCAATTCAGACGTCAATTTTCAACCGTTTTCCATGTAGTTTTGCAGGCAACATTTGCTGTTATTACGGCAACTTCCCGGTAAATTTGGCGAAGTTTGATTAATTACTGCAAAAGTTATTAATGAGATTGGTGTGAAATTTGATTGAGTATTATTAAAAGTTATTCATTTTAGACGTCAATTCAGACGTCAATTCGCAACCGTTTGCCATGTAGTTTTGCAGGCAACATTGGCTGTTATTACGGCAACTTCCCTGTAAATTTGGCGAAGTTTGATTAATTACTGCAAAAGTCATTAATGAGATTGGTGTGAAATTTGATTGAGTATTATTAAAAGTTATTCATTTAGACGTCAATTCAAACGTCAATTCTCAACCGTTTGCCATGTAGTTTTGCAGGCAACATTGGCTGTTATTACGGCAACTTCCCTGTAAATTTGGCGAAGTTTGATTAATTACTGCAAAAGTTATTAATGAGATTGGTGTGAAATTTGATTGAGTATTATTAAAAGTTATTCATTTAGACGTCAATTCAGACGTCAATTCTCAACCGTTCTGGATATAGTTTTGCAGGCACCATCGGCTGTTATTTCGGCAACTTCCGTGTAAATTTGGCGAAGTTTGATTTATTATTGCAGAAGTTATTAATGAGCTTGGTGTAAAATTTGATTGAGTATTATTACAAGTTATTCATTTAGACGTCAATTCAGACGTCAATTCTCAACCGTTCTCGATGTAGTTTTGCAGGCACCATCGGCTGGAATTACGGCAACTTCCCTGTAAATTTGGCGAAGTTTGATTAATTACTGCAAAAGTCATTAATGAGATTGGTGTGAAATTTGATTGAGTATTATTAAAAGTTATTCATTTAGACGTCAATTCAGACGTCAATTCTGAACCGTTTTCGATGTAGTTTTGCAGGCACCATCGTCTGGTATTACGGCAATTTCCATGTAAATTTGGTGAAGTTTGTTTTATTATTGCAAAGTTATTAATGAGATTGGTGTGAAATTTGATTGAGTATTATCAAAGGTTATTCATTTAGACGTCAATTCAAACGTCAATTCTCAACCGTTTGCCATGTAGTTTTGCAGGCACCATCGGCTGGCATTATGGCAACTGCCCTGTAAATTTGGCGAAGTTTGATTAATTACTGCAAAAGTCATTAATGAGATTGGTGTGAAATTTGATTGAGTATTATTAAAAGTTATTCATTTAGACGTCAATTCAAACGTCAATTCTCAACCGTTTGCCATGTAGTTTTGCAGGCAACATCGGCTGTTATTACGGCAACTTCTCTGTAAATTTGGCGAAGTTTGATTAATTACTGCAAAAGTTATTAATGAGATTGGTGTGAAAATTGATTGAGTATTATTAAAAGTTATTCATTTAGACGTCAATTCAGACGTCAATTCTCAACCGTTCTCGATGTAGTTTTGCAGGCACCATCGGCTGGTATTACGGCAACTTCCCTGTATATTTGGCGAAGTTTGATTAATTACTGCAAAAGTTATTAATGAGATTGGTTTGAAATTTGATTGAGTATTATTAAAAGTTATTCATTTAGACGTCAATTCAGACGTCAATTCTAAACCGTTTTCGATGTAGTTTTGCAGGCACCATCGGCTGGTATTACGGCAACTTCCGTGTAAATTTGGTGAAGTTTGATTTATTATTGCAGAAGTTATTAATGAGCTTGGTGTGAAATTTGATTGAGTATTATTAAAAGTTATTCATCTAGACGTCAATTCAAACGTCAATTCTCAACCGTTTGCCATGTAGTTTTGCAGGCAACATTGGCTGTTATTACGGCAACTTCCCTTTAAATTTGGCAAAGTTTGATTAATTACTGCAAAAGTTATTAATGAGATTGGTGTGAAATTTGATTGAGTATTATTAAAAGTTATTCATTTTAGACGTCAATTCAGACGTCAATTCTCAACCGTTTCACATGTAGTTTTGCAGGCAACATCGGCTGTTATTACGGCAACTTCTCTGTAAATTTGGCAAAGTTTGATTAATTACTGTAAAAGTTATTAATGAGATTGGTGTGAAAATTGATTGAGTATTATTAAAAGTTATTCATTTAGACGTCAATTAAGACGTCAATTCTCAACCGTTCTCGATGTAGTTTTGCAGGCACCATCGGCTGGTATTACGGCAACTTCCCTGTATATTTGGCGAAGTTTGATTAGTTACTGCAAAAGTTAATAATGAGATTGGTTTGAAATTTGATTGGGTATTATTAAAAGTTATTCATTTAGACGTCAATTCAGACGTCAATTCTAAACCGTTTTCGATGTAGTTTTGCAGGCACCATCGCCTGGTATTACGGCAGCTTCCGTGTAAATTTGGCGAAGTTTGATTTATTATTGCAGAAGTTATTAATGAGCTTGGTGTGAAATTTGATTGACTATTACTAAAAGTTATTCATTTAGACGTCAATTCAGACGTCAATTCTCAACCGTTCTGGATATAGTTTTGCAGGCACCATCGGCTGTTATTTCGGCAACTTCCGTGTAAATTTGGCGAAGTTTGATTTATTATTGCAGAAGTTATTAATGAGCTTGGTGTCAAATTTGATTGAGTATTATTAAAAGTTATTCATTTAGACATCAATTCAGACGTCAATTTTCAACCGTTTTCCATGTAGTTTTGCAGGCAACATTGGCTGTTATTACGGCAACTTCCCGGTTAATTTGGCGAAGTTTGATTAATTACTGCAAAAGTTATTAATGAGATTGGTGTGAAATTTGATTGAGTATTATTAAAAGTTATTCATTTTAGACGTCAATTCAGACGTCAATTCTCAACCGTTTGCCATGTAGTTTTGCAGGCAACATTGGCTGTTATTACGGCAACTTCCCTGTAAATTTGGCGAAGTTTGATTAATTACTGCAAAAGTCATTAATGAGATTGGTGTGAAATTTGATTGAGTATTATTAAAAGTTATTCATTTAGACGTCAATTCAAACGTCAATTCTCAACCGTTTGCCATGTAGTTTTGCAGGCAACATTGGCTGTTATTACGGCAACTTCCCTGTAAAATTGGCGAAGTTTGATTAATTACTGCAAAAGTTATTAATGAGATTGGTGTGAAATTTGATTGAGTATTATTAAAAGTTATTCATTTAGACGTCAATTCAGACGTCAATTCTCAACCGTTCTGGATATAGTTTTGCAGGCACCATCGGCTGCTATTTCGGCAACTTCCGTGTAAATTTGGCGAAGTTTGATTTATTATTGCAGAAGTTATTAATGAGCTTGGTGTAAAATTTGATTGAGTATTATTAAAAGTTATTCATTTAGACGTCAATTCAGACGTCAATTCTAAACCGTTTTCGATGTAGTTTTGCAGGCACCATCGGCTGGTAATACGGCAACTTCCGTGTAAATTTGGTGAAGTTTGATTAATTATTGCAGAAGTTAATAATGAGCTTGGTGTGAAATTTGATTGACTATTACTAAAAGTTATTCATTTAGACGTCAATTCAGACGTCAATTCTCAACCGTTTTCCATGTAGTTTTGCAGGCAACATTGGCTGTTATTACGGCAACTTTCCTGTAAATTTGGCGAAGTTTGATTAATTACTGCAAAAGTCATTAATGAGATTGGTGTGACATTTGATTGAGTATTATTAAAAGTTATTCATTTAGACGTCAATTCAAACGTCAATTCTCAACCGTTTGCCATGTAGTTTTGCAGGCAACATTGGCTGTTTTTACGGCAACTTCCCTTTAAATTTGGCGAAGTTTGATTAATTACTACAAAAGTTATTAATGAGATTGGTGTGAAATTTGTTTGAGTATTATCAAAAGTTATTCATTTTAGACGTCAATTCAGACGTCAATTCTCAACCGTTTCCCATGTAGTTTTGCAGGCAACATCGGCTGTTATTACGGCAACTTCCCTGTAATTTTGGCGAAGTTTGATTAATTACTGCAAAAGTTATTAATGAGATTGGTGTGAAAATTGATTGAGTATTATTAAAAGTTATTCATTTAGACGTCAATTCAGACGTCAATTCTCAACCGTTCTCGATGTAGTTTTGCAGGCACCATCGGCTGGTATTACGGCAACTTCCCTGTATATTTGGCGAAGTTTGATTAAAAACTGCAAAAGTTATTAATGAGATTGGTTTGAAATGTGATTGAGTATTATTAAAAGTTATTCATTTAGACGTCAATTCAGACGTCAATTCTAAACCGTTTTCGATGTGGTTTTGCAGGCACCATCGGCTGGTATTACGGCAACTTCCGTGTAAATTTGGTGAAGTTTGATTTATTATTGCAGAAGTTATTAATGAGCTTGGTGTGAAATTTGATTGAGTATTATTAAAAGTTATTCATTTAGACGTCAATTCAAACGTCAATTCTCAACCGTTTGCCATGTAGTTTTGCAGGCAACATTGGCTGTTATTACGGCAACTTCCCTGTATATTTGGCGAAGTTTGATTAATTTCTGCAAAAGTTATTGATGAGATTGGTTTGAAATTTGATTGAGTATTATTAAAAGTTATTCATTTTTATTTTTTTTAAAAGTTATTCATTTTTTTTTTTTTTTTCATTCAATGAACACTGGTATTTAAGTGTGAAAAATACTGAGGTACATGGTGAGACATTAAATGTTATTACGGCAATCTAACTATCAGATACTGACAATGTGGTAGTCGTAGGAACTGATGTAAACTTGCTCATTCTGCTTTCGAAACGTTCTCATCATAGCAATGCCTAGCTGTGTAAACCTAGAGCTGGTGATATTTACCGTACCATTCAACCGTCTCAATGGCTTCCACAACACCAGCACATCAATTGTAAAAGAAAGAAATTTTAAATTAATTCATAAACATCCAGAACTAGAACTTAAGCCAATTGGAGTATTTCAATGTATTCTCTTCAATAACCCCTGCCACAAAAAGTGGATATAAGGACTGAAAAGTACTTGAATTTATCAAATTCCAGAAATAATTTATGACAAAGTCACTAATTTAAGCCATGTTTCTCTTTTGAAAATTTCATCGAATTTTCCCACCAATATGGTGTGGTGTAGAATAATTGTAAATGTTGATGATGACGAGGAATGTTTTTCTGGTTAAACGTTCTAAAATAAGTATAATATGGCAATGACAATCAGTTTACATGTAGTTTTACTTTTAAATGTGTTTGAATATTTAACATTTCGTCGATTTTTGAAATTAATATGGTGTAACAGCTAGTATATAAAATAATGTGAATAAGATATATTTTGATGATGAAGAATTATTGATGATGACGACGAATGCCTAAGGATTTCATTGTAAGTTTTTTTTAGGTTAGGGGTGATAAGCCAAAAGCAATGAATTTACACGTTTACTTTTAGATGTGTTCGAATATTTCACATTTTGTCAATCTTTGCCATAAATATAGCTTAGTGTAAAGTAATATGAATAAGATACTAGAATATCTTTTCATAGCATTATTGATGATGAGAAAATAGTATGCTACTTGCAATCAATTTATAGTGGTTTGTATTTCATAATATGTTCGAATATTTAGCATTCAATTTTTTTTTGCCACGAACAATGTAAAGTGTAAAATAATCTGAACGTTATTTTTACATAGTCATGATATTGATGATGACGACGATCGACAGACAATTTATTGTTACATTTTGTTGGATAGAAATAATATGCCAATGACATCCAAGTTATGTGTTTATTTTTAAAAGTTTTTGTAATTTTTTTTTCATTTAAAAAAAGTGGAAAGCAATCCCAGATAATTTAAAAACATTTTTTGGACAGAAAAACATTTGAAAAAGGTGACAATCAGGTTCTTAGATACATCGATTGCAATTCAAGACGGCCATTTTAGGCATTGCTCATTGAAATGGCAGCTTTTTAGAAAATGACCTCCAGATGACCTGCGTAATTACTTCTTACCCACAGTAGGTTACGTCAGGCCTGTTACCCCATTTTATACAAAAAAGAGGTATCACACTTGTCCTTGAGCTTACTTATTAAAAATCACATTTGCAATCACTTCACCTTTAAATTGATTATCTAGTCAAAATCACACCAGAAACATATATTACACGTGTTGTTTTTTATGTTTGTTAAAACATATGTTTTTACATTCTTGACCTTAGAATTGAACTTTTGACCTTGAAAATGACCTTGAAACATGAAATTAATACCACAAATGGATTCTCCTGTTAAAATCACATAAAAATGAGGTATTACACTTGCTCCTACCTTTCTTTGTTAAAAAATCACATTTGACCTTGAAACTTCTATCTGACAGAGGTCATCTTGGACGCCATCTTGGATTTTGTACTTTTCCGCTCTGCTAATTTCTTATGATTTTTAATATCACTATTAGTAGCACTTACCAAGTTCAAAACGGTTAATATACTTTCTGTTGCAATTTGTTCTTGGTTAAGTCCATATTTTGAGCTGATTGACTGGTTACCTATCATGTCTCTTTATCACCGTAATTTTGTTAAATTTAGATATAGGATGGTCCAATGTAAACCAATTTTTGAAAGGGAAAGCTGCCACCTCTATATTGCTATCATATATCAATGGAAAGGGGAGATAATGTAGTTTTAGGAAATATGTGTGAAAATTTGCCCCATGAAATGGTACCCATCACTACATTTTCAGCCTTTAGCTCATGGACTACTGGTATTACGGCAACTTCCGTGTAAATTTGGCGAAGTTTGATTTATTATTGCAGAAGTTATTAATGAGCTTGGTGTGAAATTTGATTGACTATTACTAAAAGTTATTCATTTAGACGTCAATTCAGACGTCAATCCTCAACCGTTTTCTATGTAATTTTGCAGGCACCATCGGCTGGCATTACGGCAACTTCCCTGTATATTTGGCGAAGTTTGATTAATTACTGCAAAAGTTATTAATGAGATTGGTTTGGAATTTGATTGAGTGTTATTAAAAGTTATTCATTTAGACGTCAATTCAAACGTCAATTCTCAACCGTTTGCCATGTAGTTTTGCAGGCACCATCGGCTGGTATTACCTCAATTTCCGTGTAAATTTGGTGAATTTTGATTTATTATTGCAGAAGTTATTAATGAGCTTGGTGTGAAATTTGATTGAGTATTATTAAAAGCTATTCATTTAGACGTCAATTCAAACGTCAATTCTCAACCGTTTGCCATGTAGTTTTGCAGGCAACATCGGCTGTTATTACGGCAACTTCCCGTTAAATTTGGCGAAGTTTGATTAATTACTGCAAAAGTTATTAATGAGATTGGTGTGAAATTTGATTGAGTATTATTAAAAGTTATTCATTTTAGCCGTCAATTCAGACGTCAATTCTCAACCGTTTCCCATGTAGTTTTGCAGGCAACATCGGCTGTTATTACGGCAACTTTTCTGTAAATTTGGCGAAGTTTGATTAATTACTGCAAAAGTTATTAATGGGATTGGTGTGAAAATTGATTGAGTATTATTAAAAGTTATTCATTTGGACGTCAATTCAGACGTCAATTCTCAACCGTTCTCGATGTAGTTTTGCAGGCACCATCGGCGGGTATTACGGCAACTTCCCTGTATATTTGGCGTGGTTTGATTAATTACTGCAAAAGTTATTAATGAGATTGGTTTGAAATTTGATTGAGTATTATTAAAAGTTATTCATTTAGACGTCAATTTAGACGTCAATTCTAAACAGTTTTCGATGTAGTTTTGCAGGCACCATCGGCTGGTATTACGGCAACTTCCGTGTAAATTTGGCGAAGTTTGATTTATTATTGCAGAAGTTATTAATGAGCTTGGTGTGAAATTTGATTGAGTATTATTAAAAGTTATTCATTTAGACGTATATTCAAACGTCAATTCTCAACCGTTTGCCATGTAGTTTTGCAGGCAACATTGGCTGTTATTACGGCAACTTCCCTGTAAATTTGGCGAAGTTTGATTAATTACTGCAAAAGTTATTAATGAGATTGGTGTGAAATTTGATTGAGTATTATTAAAAGTTATTCATTTTAGACGTCAATTCAGACGTCAATTCTCAACCGTTTTCCATGTAGTTTTGCAGGCAACATCGGCTGTTATTACGGCAACTTTCCTGTAAATTTGGCGAAGTTTGATTAATTACTGCAAAAGTTATTAATGAGATTGGTGTGAAATTTGATTGAGTATTATTAAAAGTTATTCATTTAGACGTCAATTCAGACGTCAATTCTCAACCGTTCTGGATATAGTTTTGCAGGCACCATCGGCTGTTATTTCGGCAACTTCCGTGTAAATTTGGCGAAGTTTGATTTATTATTGCAGAAGTTATTAATGAGCTTGGTGTAAAATTTGATTGAGTATTATTAAAAGTTATTCATTTAGACATCAATTCAGACTTTAATTTTCAACCGTTTTCCATGTAGTTTTGCAGGCAACATTGGCTGTTATTACGGCAACTTCCCTTCAAATTTGGTGAAGTTTGATTAATTACTGCAAAAGTTATTAATGAGATTGGTGTGAAATTTGATTGAGTATTATTAAAAGTTATTCATTTTAGACGTCAATTCAGACGTCAATTCTCAACCGTTTGCCATGTAGTTTTGCAGGCAACATTGGCTGTTATTACGGCAACTTCCCTGTAAATTTGGCGAAGTTTGATTAATTACTGCAAAAGTCATTAATGAGATTGGTGTGAAATTTGATTGAGTATTATTAAAAGTTATTCATTTAAACGTCAATTCAAACGTCAATTCTCAACCGTTTGCCATGTAGTTTTGCAGGCAACATTGGCTGTTATTACGGCAACTTCCCTGTAAATTTGGCGAAGTTTGATTAATTACTGCAAAAGTTATTAATGAGATTGGTGTGAAATTTGATTGAGTATTATTAAAAGTTATTCATTTTAGACGTCAATTCAGACGTCAATTCTCAACCGTTTTCCATGTAGTTTTGCAGGCAACATCGACTGTTATTACGGCAACTTTCCTGTAAATTTGGCGAAGTTTGATTAATTACTGCAAAAGTTATTAATGAGATTGGTGTGAAATTTGATTGAGTATTATTAAAAGTTATTCATTTAGACGTCAATTCAGACGTCAATTCTCAACCGTTCTGGATATAGTTTTGCAGGCACCATCGGCTGTTATTTCGGCAACTTCCGTGTAAATTTGGCGAAGTTTGATTTTTTATTGCAGAAGTTATTAATGAGCATGGTGTAAAACTTGATTGAGTATTATTAAAAGTTATTCATTTAGACATCAATTCAGACGTCATTTTTCAACCGTTTTCCATGTAGTTTTGCAGGCAACATTGG
Source organism: Flabesymbios commensalis (assembly GCA_964017125.1). Lineage (NCBI taxonomy): Eukaryota > Metazoa > Annelida > Polychaeta > Terebellida > Flabelligeridae > Flabesymbios > Flabesymbios commensalis. Next base: position 36,564 of record CAXHKU010000178.1, read on the forward strand.
CTGTTATTACGGCAACTACCCTTCAAATTTGGCGAAGTTTGATTAATTACTGCAAAAGTTATTAATGAGATTGGTTTAAAATTTGATTGAGTATTATTAAAAGTTATTCATTTAGACGTCAATTCAGACGTCAATTCTAAACCGTTTTCGATGTAGTTTTGCAGGCACCATCGGCTGTTATTACGGCAACTTCAGTGTAAATTTGGTGAAGTTTGATTAATTATTGCAGAAGTTATTAATGAGCTTGGTGTGAAATTTGATTGAGTATTATTAAAAGTTATTCATTTAGACGTCAATTCAAACGTCAATTCTCAACCGTTTGCCATGTAGTTTTGCAGGCAACATTGGCTGTTATTACGGCAACTTCCCTTTAAATTTGGCGAAGTTTGATTAATTACTGCAAAAGTTATTAATGAGATTGGTGTGAAATTTGATTGAGTATTATTAAAAGTTATTCATTTTAGACGTCAATTCAGACGTCAATTCTCAACCGTTTGCCATGTAGTTTTGCAGGCAACATTGGCTGTTATTACGGCAACTTCCCTGTAAATTTGGCGAAGTTTGATTAATTACTGCAAAAGTCATTAATGAGATTGGTGTGAAATTTGATTGAGTATTATTAAAAGTTATTCATTTAAACGTCAATTTAAACGTCAATTCTCAACCGTTTGCCATGTAGTTTTGCAGGCAACATTGGCTGTTATTACGGCAACTTCCCTGTAAATTTGGCGAAGTTTGATTAATTACTGCAAAAGTCATTAATGAGATTGGTGTGAAATTTGATTGAGTATTATTAAAAGTTATTCATTTAGACGTCAATTCAAACGTCAATTCTCAACCGTTTGCCATGTAGTTTTGCAGGCAACATTGGCTGTTATTACGGCAACTTCCCTGTAAATTTGGCGAAGTTTGATTAATTACTGCAAAAGTTATTAATGAGATTGGTGTGAAATTTGATTGAGTATTATTAAAAGTTATTCATTTTAGACGTCAATTCAGACGTCAATTCTCAACCGTTTTCCATGTAGTTTTGCAGGCAACATCGGCTGTTATTACGGCAACTTTCCTGTAAATTTGGCGAAGTTTGATTAATTACTGCAAAAGTTATTAATGAGATTGGTTTGAAATTTGATTGAGTATTATTAAAAGTTATTCATTTAGACGTCAATTCAGACGTCAATTCTAAACCGTTTTCGATGTAGTTTTGCAGGCACCATCGGCTGGTATTACGGCAACTTCCGTGTAAATTTGGTGAAGTTTGATTTATTATTGCAGAAGTTACTAATGAGCTTGGTGTGAAATTTGATTGAGTATTATTAAAAGTTATTCATTTAAACGTCAATTTAAACGTCAATTCTCAACCGTTTGCCATGTAGTTTTGCAGGCAACATTGGCTGTTATTACGGCAACTTTCCTGTAAATTTGGCGAAGTTTGATTAATTACTGCAAAAGTCATTAATGAGATTGGTGTGACATTTGATTGAGTATTAATAAAAGTTATTCATTTAGACGTCAATTCAAACGTCAATTCTCAACCGTTTGCCATGTAGTTTTGCAGGCAACATTGGCTGTTATTACGGCAACTTCCCTTTATATTTGGCGAAGTTTGATTAATTACTACAAAAGTTATTAATGAGATTGGTGTGAAATTTGATTGAGTATTATCAAAAGTTATTCATTTTAGACGTCAATTCAGACGTCAATTCTCAACCGTTTCCCATGTAGTCTTGCAGGCAACATTGGCTGTTATTACGGCAACTTTCCTGTAAATTTGGCGAAGTTTGATTAATTACTGCAAAAGTCATTAATGAGATTGGTGTGACATTTGATTGAGTATTATTAAAAGTTATTCATTTAGACGTCAATTCAAACGTCAATTCTCAACCGTTTGCCATGTAGTTTTGCAGGCAACATTGGCTGTTATTACGGCAACTTCCCTTTAAATTTGGCGAAGTTTGATTAATTACTACAAAAGTTATTAATGAGATTGGTGTGAAATTTGATTGAGTATTATCAAAAGTTATTCATTTTAGACGTCAATTCAGACGTCAATTCTCAACCGTTTCCCATGTAGTTTTGCAGGCAACATCGGCTGTTATTACGGCAACTTCCCTGTAATTTTGGCGAAGTTTGATTAATTACTGCGAAAGTTATTAATGAGATTGGTGTGAAAATTGATTGAGTATTATTAAAAGTTATTCATTTAGACGTCAATTCAGACGTCAATTCTCAACCGTTCTCGATGTAGTTTTGCAGGCACCATCGGCTGGTATTACGGCAACTTCCCTGTATATTTGGCGAAGTTTGATTAATTACTGCAAAAGTTATTAATGAGATTGGTTTGAAATTTGATTGAGTATTATTAAAAGTTATTCATTTAGACGTCAATTCAGACGTCAATTCTAAACCGTTTTCGATGTAGTTTTGCAGGCACCATCGGCTGGTATTACGGCAACTTCCGTGTAAATTTGGTTAAGTTTGATTTATTATTGCAGAAGTTACTAATGAGCTTGGTGTGAAATTTGATTGAGTATTATTAAAAGTTATTCATTTAGACGTCAATTCAAACGTCAATTCTCAACCGTTTGCCATGTAGTTTTGCAGGCAACATCGGCTGTTATTACGGCAACTTTTCTGTAAATTTGGCAAAGTTTGATTAATTACTGTAAAAGTTATTAATGAGATTGGTGTGAAAATTGATTGAGTATTATTAAAAGTTATTCATTTAGACGTCAATTAAGACGTCAATTCTCAACCGTTCTCGATGTAGTTTTGCAGGCACCATCGGCTGGTATTACGGCAACTTCCCTGTATATTTGGCGAAGTTTGATTAATTACTGCAAAAGTTATTGATGAGATTGGTTTGAAATTTGATTGAGTATTATTAAAAGTTATTCATTTTTATTTTTTTTAAAAGTTATTCATTTTTTTTATTTTTTTTATTCAATGAACACTGGTATTTAAGTGTGAAAAATACTGAGGTACATGGTGAGACATTAAATGTTATTACGGCAATCTAACTATCAGATACTGACAATGTGGTAGTCGTAGGAACTGATGTAAACTTGCTCATTCTGCTTTCGAAACGTTCTCATCATAGCAATGCCTAGCTGTGTAAACCTAGAGCTGGTGATATTTACCGTACCATTCAACCGTCTCAATGGCTTCCACAACACCAGCACATCAATTGTAAAAGAAAGAAATTTTAAATTAATTCATAAACATCCAGAACTAGAACTTAAGCCAATTGGAGTATTTCAATGTATTCTCTTCAATAACCCCTGCCACAAAAAGTGGATATAAGGACTGAAAAGTTCTTGAATTTATCCAATTCCAGAAATAATTTATGACAAAGTCACTAATTTAAGCCATGTTTCTCTTTTGAAAATTTCATCGAATTTTCCCACCAATATGGTGTGGTGTAGAATAAGTGGAAATGTTGATGATGATTTTTGAAATTAATATGGTGTAACAGCTAGTATATAAAATAATGTGAATAAGATATATTTTGATGATGAAGAGTTATTGATGATGACGACGAATGCCTAAGGATTTCATTGTAAGTTTTTTTTAGGTTAGGGGTGATAAGCCAAAAGCAATGAATTTACACGTTTACTTTTAAATGTGTTCGAATATTTCACATTTTGTCAATCTTTGCCATAAATATAGCTTAGTGTAAAGTAATATGGATAAGATACTAGAATATCTTTTCATAGCATTATTGGCTGGTATTACGGCTACTTCCCTGTATTTTTGGCGAAGTTTGATTAATTACTGCAAAAGTTATTGATGAGATTGGTTTGAAATTTGATTGAGTATTATTAAAAGTTATTCATTTTTATTTTTTTTTAAAGTTATTCATTTTTTTTTTTTTTATTCAATGAACACTGGTATTTTTAGTGTGAAAAATACTGAGGTACATGGTGAGACATTAAATGTTATTACGGCAATCTAACTATCAGATACTGACAATGTGGTAGTCGTAGGAACTGATGTAAACTTGCTCATTCTGCTTTCGAAACGGTCTCATCATAGCAATGCCTAGCTGTGTAAACCTAGAGCTGGTGATATTTACCGTACCATTCAACCGTCTCAATGGCTTCCACAACACCAGCACATCAATTGTAAAAGAAAGAAATTTTAAATTAATTCAAAAACATCCAGAACTAGAACTTAAGCCAATTGGAGTATTTCAATGTATTCTCTTCAATAACCCCTGCCACAAAAAGTGGATATAAGGACTGAAAAGTACTTGAATTTATCAAATTCCAGAAATAATTTATGACAAAGTCACTAATTTAAGCCATGTTTCTCTTTTGAAAATTTCATCGAATTTTCCCACCAATATGGTGTAGTGTAGAATAAGAGAAATGTTGATGATGACGAGGAATGTTTTTCTGGTTAAACGTTCTAAAATAAGTATAATATGGCAATGACAATCAGTTTACATGTAGTTTTACTTTTAAATGTGTTTGAATATTTAACATTTCGTCGATTTTTGAAATTAATATGGTGTAACAGCTAGTATATAAAATAATGTGAATAAGATATATTTTGATGATGAAGAATTATTGATGATGACGACGAATGCCTAAAGATTTCATTGTAAGTTTTTTTTAGGTTAGGGGTGATAAGCCAAAAGCAATGAATTTACACGTTTACTTTTAAATGTGTTCGAATATTTCACATTTTGTCAATCTTTGCCATAAATATAGCTTAGTGTAAAGTAATATGAATAAGATACTAGAATATCTTTTCATAGCATTATTGATGATGAGAAAATAGTATGCTACTTGCAATCAATTTATAGTGGTTTGTATTTCATAATATGTTTGAATATTTAGCATTCAATTTTTCTTTGCCACGAACAATGTAAAGTGTAAAATAATCTGAACGTTATTTTTACATAGTCATGATATTGATGATGACGACGATCGACAGACAATTTATTGTTACATTTTGTTGGATAGAAATAATATGCCAATGACATCCAAGTTATGTGTTTATTTTTAAAAGTTTTTGTGATTTTTTTTTCATTTAAAAAAAGTGGAAAGCAATCCCAGATAATTTAAGAACATTTTTTGGACAGAAAAACATTTGAAAAAGGAGACAATCAGGTTCTTAGATACATCGATTGCAATTCAAGACAGCCATTTTAGGCATTGCTCATTGAAATGGCAGCTTTTTAGAAAATGACCTCCAGATGACCTGCGTAATTACTTCTTACCCACAGTAGGTTACGTCAGGCCGGTTACCCCATTTTATACAAAAAAGAGGTATCACACTTGTCCTTGAGCTTACTTATTAAAAATCACATTTGCCATCACTTCACCTTTAAATTGATTATCTAGTCAAAATCACACCAGAAACATATATTACACGTGTTGTTTTTTATGTTTGTTAAAACATATATTTTTACATTCTTGACCTTAGAATTGAACTTTTGACCTTGAAAATGACCTTGAAACATGAAATTAATACCACAAATGGATTCTCCTGTTAAAATCACATAAAAATGAGGTATTACACTTGCTCCTACCTTTCTTTGTTAAAAAATCAAATTTGACCTTGAAACTTCTATCTGACAGAGGTCATCTTGGACGCCATCTTGGATTTTGTACTTTTCTGCTCTGCTAATTTCTTATGATTTTTAATATTACTATTAGTAGCACTTACCAAGTTCAAAACGGTTAATATACTTTCTGTTGCAATTTGTTCTTGGTTAAGTCCATATTTTGAGCTGATTGACTGGTTACCTATCATGTCTCTTTATCACCGTAATTTTGTTAAATTTAGATATAGGATGGTCCAATGTAAACCAATTTTTGAAAGGGAAAGCTGCCACCTCTATATTGCTATCATATATCAATGGAAAGGGGAGATAATGTAGTTTTAGGAAATATGTGTGAAAATTCGCCCCATGAAATGGTACCCATCACTACATTTTCAGCCTTTAGCTCATGGACTACTGGTTTTACGGCAACTTCCGTGTAAATTTGGCGAAGTTTGATTTATTATTGCAGAAGTTATTAATGAGCTTGGCGTGAAATTTGATTGACTATTACTAAAAGTTATTCATTTAGACGTCAATTCAGACGTCAATTCTCAACCGTTTTCCATTTAATTTTGCAGGCACCATCGGCTGGCATTACGGCAACTTCCCTGTATATTTGGCGAAGTTTGATTAATTACTGCAAAAGTTATTAATGAGATTGGTTTGGAATTTGATTGAGTGTTATTAAAAGTTATTCATTTAGACGTCAATTCAAACGTCAATTCTCAACCGTTTGCCATGTAGTTTTGCAGGCACCATCGGCTGGTATTACCTCAATTTCTGTGTAAATTTGGTGAAGTTTGATTTATTATTGCAGAAGTTATTAATGAGCTTGGTGTGAAATTTGATTGAGTATTATTAAAAGTTATTCATTTAGACGTCAATTCAAACGTCAATTCTCAACCGTTTGCCATGTAGTTTTGCAGGCAACATTGGCTGTTATTACGGCAACTTCCCTTTAAATTTGGCGAAGTTTGATTAATTACTACAAAAGTTATTAATGAGATTGGTGTGAAATTTGATTGAGTATTATCAAAAGTTATTCATTTTAGACGTCAATTCAGACGTCAATTCTCAACCGTTTCCCATGTAGTTTTGCAGGCAACATCGGCTGTTATTACGGCAACTTCCCTGTAATTTTGGCGAAGTTTGATTAATTACTGCAAAAGTTATTAATGAGATTGGTGTGAAAATTGATTGAGTATTATTAAAAGTTATTCATTTAGACGTCAATTCAGACGTCAATTCTCAACCGTTCTCGATGTAGTTTTGCAGGCACCATCGGCTGGTATTACGGCAACTTCCCTGTATATTTGGCAAAGTTTGATTAATTACTGCAAAAGTTATTAATGAGATTGGTTTGAAATTTGATTGAGTATTATTAAAAGTTATTCATTTAGACGTCAATTCAGACGTCAATTCTAAACCGTTTTCGATGTAGTTTTGCAGGCACCATCGGCTGGTATTACGGCAACTTCCGTGTAAATTTGGTTAAGTTTGATTTATTATTGCAGAAGTTACTAATGAGCTTGGTGTGAAATTTGATTGAGTATTATTAAAAGTTATTCATTTAGACGTCAATTCAAACGTCAATTCTCAACCGTTTGCCATGTAGTTTTGCAGGCAACATTGGCTGTTATTACGGCAACTTCCCTTTAAATTTGGCGAAGTTTGATTAATTACTGCAAAAGTTATTAATGAGATTGGTGTGAAATTTGATTGAGTATTATTAAAAGTTATTCATTTTAGACGTCAATTCAGACGTCAATTCTCAACCGTTTCACATGTAGTTTTGCAGGCAACATCGGCTGTTATTACGGCAACTTTTCTGTAAATTTGGCAAAGTTTGATTAATTACTGTAAAAGTTATTAATGAGATTGGTGTGAAAATTGATTGAGTATTATTAAAAGTTATTCATTTAGACGTCAATTAAGACGTCAATTCTCAACCGTTCTCGATGTAGTTTTGCAGGCACCATCGGCTGGTATTACGGCAACTTCCCTGTATATTTGGCGAAGTTTGATTAATTACTGCAAAAGTTATTGATGAGATTGGTTTGAAATTTGATTGAGTATTATTAAAAGTTATTCATTTTTATTTTTTTTAAAAGTTATTCATTTTTTTTATTTTTTTTATTCAATGAACACTGGTATTTAAGTGTGAAAAATACTGAGGTACATGGTGAGAAATTAAATGTTATTACGGCAATCTAACTATCAGATACTGACAATGTGGTAGTCGTAGGAACTGATGTAAACTTGCTCATTCTGCTTTCGAAACGTTCTCATCATAGCAATGCCTAGCTGTGTAAACCTAGAGCTGGTGATATTTACCGTACCATTCAACCGTCTCAATGGCTTCCACAACACCAGCACATCAATTGTAAAAGAAAGAAATTTTAAATTAATTCATAAACATCCAGAACTAGAACTTAAGCCAATTGGAGTATTTCAATGTATTCTCTTCAATAACCCCTGCCACAAAAAGTGGATATAAGGACTGAAAAGTTCTTGAATTTATCAAATTCCAGAAATAATTTATGACAAAGTCACTAATTTAAGCCATGTTTCTCTTTTGAAAATTTCATCGAATTTTCCCACCAATATGGTGTGGTGTAGAATAAGTGGAAATGTTGATGATGATTTTTGAAATTAATATGGTGTAACAGCTAGTATATAAAATAATGTGAATAAGATATATTTTGATGATGAAGAGTTATTGATGATGACGACGAATGCCTAAGGATTTCATTGTAAGTTTTTTTTAGGTTAGGGGTGATAAGCCAAAAGCAATGAATTTACACGTTTACTTTTAAATGTGTTCGAATATTTCACATTTTGTCAATCTTTGCCATAAATATAGCTTAGTGTAAAGTAATATGGATAAGATACTAGAATATCTTTTCATAGCATTATTGGCTGGTATTACGGCAACTTCCCTGTATATTTGGCGAAGTTTGATTAATTACTGCAAAAGTTATTGATGAGATTGGTTTGAAATTTGATTGAGTATTATTAAAAGTTATTCATTTTTATTTTTTTTTAAAGTTATTCATTTTTTTTTTTTTTTATTCAATGAACACTGGTATTTAAGTGTGAAAAATACTGAGGTACATGGTGAGACATTAAATGTTATTACGGCAATCTAACTATCAGATACTGACAATGTGGTAGTCGTAGGAACTGATGTAAACTTGCTCATTCTGCTTTCGAAACGTTCTCATCATAGCAATGCCTAGCTGTGTAAACCTAGAGCTGGTGATATTTACCGTACCATTCAACCGTCTCAATGGCTTCCACAACACCAGCACATCAATTGTAAAAGAAAGAAATTTTAAATTAATTCAAAAACATCCAGAACTAGAACTTAAGCCAATTGGAGTATTTCAATGTATTCTCTTCAATAACCCCTGCCACAAAAAGTGGATATAAGGACTGAAAAGTACTTGAATTTATCAAATTCCAGAAATAATTTATGACAAAGTCACTAATTTAAGCCATGTTTCTCTTTTGAAAATTTCATCGAATTTTCCCACCAATATGGTGTAGTGTAGAATAAGAGAAATGTTGATGATGACGAGGAATGTTTTTCTGGTTAAACGTTCTAAAATAAGTATAATATGGCAATGACAATCAGTTTACATGTAGTTTTACTTTTAAATGTGTTTGAATATTTAACATTTCGTCGATTTTTGAAATTAATATGGTGTAACAGCTAGTATATAAAATAATGTGAATAAGATATATTTTGATGATGAAGAATTATTGATGATGACGACGAATGCCTAAGGATTTCATTGTAATTTTTTTTTAGGTTAGGGGTGATAAGCCAAAAGCAATGAATTTACACGTTTACTTTTAAATGTGTTCGAATATTTCACATTTTGTCAATCTTTGCCATAAATATAGCTTAGTGTAAAGTAATATGAATAAGATACTAGAATATCTTTTCATAGCATTATTGATGATGAGAAAATAGTATGCTACTTGCAATCAATTTATAGTGGTTTGTATTTCATAATATGTTTGAATATTTAGCATTCAATTTTTCTTTGCCACGAACAATGTAAAGTGTAAAATAATCTGAACGTTATTTTTACATAGTCATGATATTGATGATGACGACGATCGACAGACAATTTATTGTTACATTTTGTTGGATAGAAATAATATGCCAATGACATCCAAGTTATGTGTTTATTTTTAAAAGTTTTTGTGATTTTTTTATCATTTAAAAAAAGTGGAAAGCAATCCCAGATAATTTAAGAACATTTTTTGGACAGAAAAACATTTGAAAAAGGAGACAATCAGGTTCTTAGATACATCGATTGCAATTCAAGACGGCCATTTTAGGCATTGCTCATTGAAATGGCAGCTTTTTAGAAAATGACCTCCAGATGACCTGCGTAATTACTTCTTACCCACAGTAGGTTACGTCAGGCCGGTTACCCCATTTTATACAAAAAAGAGGTATCACACTTGTCCTTGAGCTTACTTATTAAAAATCACATTTGCCATCACTTCACCTTTAAATTGATTATCTAGTCAAAATCACACCAGAAACATATATTACACGTGTTGTTTTTTATGTTTGTTAAAACATATATTTTTACATTCTTGACCTTAGAATTGAACTTTTGACCTTGAAAATGACCTTGAAACATGAAATTAATACCACAAATGGATTCTCCTGTTAAAATCACATAAAAATGAGGTATTACACTTGCTCCTACCTTTCTTTGTTAAAAAATCAAATTTGACCTTGAAACTTCTATCTGACAGAGGTCATCTTGGACGCCATCTTGGATTTTGTACTTTTCTGCTCTGCTAATTTCTTATGATTTTTAATATTACTATTAGTAGCACTTACCAAGTTCAAAACGGTTAATATACTTTCTGTTGCAATTTGTTCTTGGTTAAGTCCATATTTTGAGCTGATTGACTGGTTACCTATCATGTCTCTTTATCACCGTAATTTTGTTAAATTTAGATATAGGATGGTCCAATGTAAACCAATTTTTGAAAGGGAAAGCTGCCACCTCTATATTGCTATCATATATCAATGGAAAGGGGAGATAATGTAGTTTTAGGAAATATGTGTGAAAATTCGCCCCATGAAATGGTACCCATCACTACATTTTCAGCCTTTAGCTCATGGACTACTGGTTTTACGGCAACTTCCGTGTAAATTTGGCGAAGTTTGATTTATTATTGCAGAAGTTATTAATGAGCTTGGCGTGAAATTTGATTGACTATTACTAAAAGTTATTCATTTAGACGTCAATTCAGACGTCAATTCTCAACCGTTTTCCATTTAATTTTGCAGGCACCATCGGCTGGCATTACGGCAACTTCCCTGTATATTTGGCGAAGTTTGATTAATTACTGCAAAAGTTATTAATGAGATTGGTTTGGAATTTGATTGAGTGTTATTGAAAGTTATTCATTTAGACGTCAATTCAAACGTCAATTCTCAACCGTTTGCCATGTAGTTTTGCAGGCACCATCGGCTGGTATTACCTCAATTTCCGTGTAAATTTGGTGAAGTTTGATTTATTATTGCAGAAGTTATTAATGAGCTTGGTGTGAAATTTGATTGAGTATTATTAAAAGTTATTCATTTAGACGTCAATTCAAACGTCAATTCTCAACCGTTTGCCATGTAGTTTTGCAGGCAACATTGGCTGTTATTACGGCAACTTCCCGTTAAATTTGGCGAAGTTTGATTAATTACTGCAAAAGTTATTAATGAGATTGGTGTGAAATTTGATTGAGTATTATTAAAAGTTATTCATTTTAGCCGTCAATTCAGACGTCAATTCTCAACCGTTTCCCATGTAGTTTTGCAGGCAACATCGGCTGTTATTACGGCAACTTTTCTGTAAATTTGGCGAAGTTTGATTAATTACTGCAAAAGTTATTAATGAGATTGGTGTGAAAATTGATTGAGTATTATTAAAAGTCATTCATTTGGACGTCAATTCAGACGTCAATTCTCAACCGTTCTCGATGTAGTTTTGCAGGCACCATCGGCGGGTATTACGGCAACTTCCCTGTATATTTGGCGTGGTTTGATTAATTACTGCAAAAGTTATTAATGAGATTGGTTTGAAATTTGATTGAGTATTATTAAAAGTTATTCATTTAGACGTCAATTTAGACGTCAATTCTAAACCGTTTTCGATGTAGTTTTGCAGGCACCATCGACTGGTATTACGGCAACTTCCGTGTAAATTTGGCGAAGTTTGATTTATTATTGCAGAAGTCATTAATGAGCTTGGTGTGAAATTTGATTGACTATTACTAAAAGTTATTCATTTAGACGTCAATTCAGAATTCAATTCTCAACCGTTTTCCATGTAATTTTGCAGGCACCATCGGCTGGCATTATGGCAACTGCCCTGTATATTTGGCGAAGTTTGATTGATTACTGCAAAAGTTATTAATGAGATTGGTTTGAAATTTGATTGAGTATTATTAAAAGTTATTCATTTAGACGTCAATTCAGACGTCAATTCTAAACCGTTTTCGATGTAGTTTTGCAGGCAACATTGGCTGTTATTACGGCAACTTCCCTTTAAATTTGGCAAAGTTTGATTAATTACTGCAAAAGTTATTAATGAGATTGGTGGGAAATTTGATTGAGTATTATTAAAAGTTATTCATTTAGACGTCAATTCAGACGTTAATTCTAAACCGTTTTCGATGTAGTTTCGCAGGCACCATCGGCTGGTATTACGGCAACTTCCGTGTAAATTTGGTGAAGTTTTATTAATTATTGCAGAAGTTATTAATGAGCTTGGTGTGAAATTTGATTGACTATTCCTAAAAGTTATTCATTTAGACGTCAATTCAGACGTCAATTCTCAACCGTTTTCCATGTAGTTTTGCAGGCAACATTGGCTGTTATTACGGCAACTTTCCTGTAAATTTGGCAAAGTTTGATTAACTACTGCAAAAGTCATTAATGAGATTGGTGTGAAATTTGATTGAGTTTTATTAAAAGTTATTCGTTTAGACGTCAATTCAAACGTCAATTCTCAACCGTTTGCCATGTAGTTTTGCAGGCAACATTGGCTGTTATTACGGCAACTTCCCTTTAAATTTGGCGAAGTTTGAATAATTACTGCAAAAGTTATTAATGAGATTGGTGTGAAATTTGATTGAGTATTATCAGAAGTTATTCATTTTAGACGTCAATTCAGACGTCAATTCTCAACCGTTTCCCATGTAGTTTTGCAGGCAACATCGGCTGTTATTACGGCAACTTCCCTGTAAATTTGGCGAAGTTTGATTAATTACTGCAAAAGTTATTAATGAGATTAGTGTGAAAATTGATCGAGTATTATTAAAAGTTATTCATTTAGACGTCAATTCAGACGTCAATTCTCAACCGTTCTCGATGTAGTTTTGCAGGCACCATCGGCTGGTATTACGGCAACTTCCCTGTATATTTGGCGAAGTTTGAGTAATTACTGCAAAAGTTATTAATGAGATTGGTTTGAAATTTGATTGAGTATTATTAAAAGTTATTCATTTAGACGTCAATTCAGACGTCAATTCTGAACCGTTTTCGATGTAGTTTTGCAGGCACCATCGTCTGGTATTACGGCAATTTCCATGTAAATTTGTTGAAGTTTGTTTTATTATTGCAGAAGTTATTAATGAGCTTGGTGTGAAATTTGATTGACTATTACTAAAAGTTATTCATTTAGACGTCAATTCAAACGTCAATTCTCAATCGTTTGCCATGCAGTTTTGCAGGCAACATCGGCTGTTATTACGGCAACCTCCCTGTAAATTTGGCGAAGTTTGATTAATTACTGCAAAAGTCATTAATGAGATTGGTTTGAAATTTGATTGAGTATTATTAAAAGTTATTCATTTAGACGTATATTCAAACGTCAATTCTCAACCGTTTGCCATGTAGTTTTGCAGGCAACATTGGCTGTTATTACGGCAACTTCCCTGTAAATTTGGCGAAGTTTGATTAATTACTGCAAAAGTTATTAATGAGATTGGTGTGAAATTTGATTGAGTATTATTAAAAGTTATTCATTTTAGACGTCAATTCAGACGTCAATTCTCAACCGTTTTCCATGTAGTTTTGCAGGCAACATCGGCTGTTATTACGGCAACTTTCCTGTAAATTTGGCGAAGTTTGATTAATTACTGCAAAAGTTATTAATGAGATTGGTGTGAAATTTGATTGAGTATTATTAAAAGTTATTCATTTAGACGTCAATTCAGACGTCAATTCTCAACCGTTCTGGATATAGTTTTGCGGGCACCATCGGCTGTTATTTCGGCAACTTCCGTGTAAATTTGGCGAAGTTTGATTCATTATTGCAGAAGTTATTAATGAGCTTGGTGTAAAATTTGATTGAGTATTATTAAAAGTTATTCATTTAGACATCAATTCAGACTTTAATTTTCAACCGTTTTCCATGTAGTTTTGCAGGCAACATTGGCTGTTATTACGGCAACTTCCCTTCAAATTTGGTGAAGTTTGATTAATTACTGCAAAAGTTATTAATGAGATTGGTTTAAAATTTGATTGAGTATTATTAAAAGTTATTCATTTAGACGTCAATTCAGACGTCAATTCTAAACCGTTTTCGATGTAGTTTTGCAGGCACCATCGGCTGTTATTACGGCAACTTCCGTGTAAATTTGGTGAAGTTTGATTAATTATTGCAGAAGTTATTAATGTGCTTGGTGTGAAATTTGATTGACTATTACTAAAAGTTATTCATTTAGACGTCAATTCAGACGTCAATTCTCAACCGTTTTCCATGTAGTTTTGCAGGCAACATTGGCTGTTATTACGGCAACTTTCCTGTAAATTTGGCGAAGTTTGATTAATTACTGCAAAAGTCATTAATGAGATTGGTGTGAAATTTGATTGAGTATTATTACAAGTTATTCATTTAGACGTCAATTCAAACGTCAATTCTCAACCGTTTGCCATGTAGTTTTGCAGGCAACATTGGCTGTTATTACGGCAACTTCCCTTTAAATTTGGCGAAGTTTGATTAATTACTGCAAAAGTTATTAATGAGATTGGTGTGAAATTTGATTGAGTATTATCAAAAGTTATTCATTTTAGACGTCAATTCAGACGTCAATTCTCAACCGTTTCCCATGTAGTTTTGCAGGCAACATCGGCTGTTATTACGGCAACTTCCCTGTAAATTTGGCGAAGTTTGATTAATTACTGCAAAAGTTATTAATGAGATTGGTGTGAAAATTGATTGAGTATTATTAAAAGTTATTCATTTAGACGTCAATTCAGACGTCAATTCTCAACCGTTCTCGATGTAGTTTGCAGGCACCATCGGCTGGTATTACGGCAACTTCCCTGTATATTTGGCGAAGTTTGATTAATTACTGCAAAAGTTATTAATGAGATTGGTTTGAAATTTGATTGAGTATTATTAAAAGTTATTCATTTAGACGTTAATTCAGACGTCAATTCTAAACCGTTTTCGATTTAGTTTTGCAGGCACCATCGGCTGGTATTACGGCAACTTCCGTGTAAATTTGGCGAAGTTTTATTTATTATTGCAGAAGTTATTAATGAGCTTGGTGTGAAATTTGATTGACTATTACTAAAAGTTATTCATTTAGATGTCAATTCAAACGTCAATTCTCAACCGTTTGCCATGTAGTTTTGCAGGCAACATCGGCTGTTATTACGGCAACTTCTCTGTAAATTTGGCGAAGTTTGATTAATTACTGCAAAAGTTATTAATGAGATTGGTGTGAAAATTGATTGAGTATTATTAAAAGTTATTCATTTAGACGTCAATTCAGACGTCAATTCTCAACCGTTCTCGATGAATTTTTGCAGGCACCATCGGCTGGTATTACGGCAACTTCCCTGTATATTTGGCGAAGTTTGATTATTTACTGCAAAAGTTATTAATGAGATTGGTTTGAAATTTGATTGGGTATTATTAAAAGTTATTCATTTAGACGTCAATTCAGACGTCAATTCTAAACCGTTTTCGATGTAGTTTTGCAGGCACCATCGCCTGGTATTACGGCAACTTCCGTGTAAATTTGTCGAAGTTTGATTTATTATTGCAGAAGTTATTAATGAGCTTGGTGTGAAATTTGATTGACTTTTACTGAAAGTTATTCATTTAGACGTCAATTCAGACGTCAATTCTCAACCGTTTTCCATGTAATTTTGCAGGCACCATCGGCTGGCATTATGGCAACTGCCCTGTAAATTTGGCGAAGTTTGATTAATTACTGAAAAAGTCATAAATGAGATTGGTGTGAAATTTGATTGAGTATTATTAAAAGTTTTTCATTTAGACGTCAATTCAAACGTCAATTCTCAACCGTTTGCCATGTAGTTTTGCAGGCAACATTGGCTGTTATTACGGCAACTTCCCTGTAAATTTGGCGAAGTTTGATTAATTACTGCAAAAGTTATTAATGAGATTGGTGTGAAATTTGATTGAGTATTATTAAAAGTTATTCATTTTAGACGTCAATTCAGACGTCAATTCTCAACCGTTTTCCATGTAGTTTTGCAGGCAACATCGGCTGTTATTACGGCAACTTTCCTGTAAATTTGGCGAAGTTTGATTAATTACTGCAAAAGTTATTAATGAGATTGGTGTGAAATTTGATTGAGTATTATTAAAAGTTATTCATTTAGACGTCAATTCAGACGTCAATTCTCAACCGTTCTGGATATAGTTTTGCGGGCACCATCGGCTGTTATTTCGGCAACTTCCGTGTAAATTTGGCGAAGTTTGATTTATTATTGCAGAAGTTATTAATGAGCTTGGTGTAAAATTTGATTGAGTATTATTAAAAGTTATTCATTTAGACATCAATTCAGACTTTAATTTTCAACCGTTTTCCATGTAGTTTTGCAGGCAACATTGGCTGTTATTACGGCAACTTCCCTTCAAATTTGGTGAAGTTTGATTAATTACTGCAAAAGTTATTAATGAGATTGGTTTAAAATTTGATTGAGTATTATTAAAAGTTATTCATTTAGACGTCAATTCAGACGTCAATTCTAAACCGTTTTCGATGTAGTTTTGCAGGCACCATCGGCTGTTATTACGGCAACTTCCGTGTAAATTTGGTGAAGTTTGATTAATTATTGCAGAAGTTATTAATGAGCTTGGTGTGAAATTTGATTAACTATTACTAAAAGTTATTCATTTAGACGTCAATTCAGACGTCAATTCTCAACCGTTTTCCATGTAGTTTTGCAGGCAACATTGGCTGTTATTACGGCAACTTTCCTGTAAATTTGGCGAAGTTTGATTAATTACTGCAAAAGTCATTAATGAGATTGGTGTGAAATTTGATTGAGTATTATTAAAAGTTATTCATTTAGACGTCAATTCAAACGTCAATTCTCAACCGTTTGCCATGTAGTTTTGCAGGCAACATTGGCTCTTATTACGGCAACTTCCCTTTAAATTTGGCGAAGTTTGATTAATTACTGCAAAAGTTATTAATGAGATTGGTGTGAAATTTGATTGAGTATTATCAAAAGTTATTCATTTTAGACGTCAATTCAGACGTCAATTCTCAACCGTTTCCCATGTAGTTTTGCAGGCAACATCGGCTGTTATTACGGCAACTTCCCTGTAAATTTGGCGAAGTTTGATTAATTACTGCAAAAGTTATTAATGAGATTGGTGTGAAAATTGATTGAGTATTATTAAAAGTTATTCATTTAGACGTCAATTCAGACGTCAATTCTCAACCGTTCTCGATGTAGTTTTGCAGGCACCATCGGCTGGTATTACGGCAACTTCCCTGTATATTTGGCGAAGTTTGATTAATTACTGCAAAAGTTATTAATGAGATTGGTTTGAAATTTGATTGGGTATTATTAAAAGTTATTCATTTAGACGTCAATTCAGACGTCAATTCTAAACCGTTTTCGATGTAGTTTTGCAGGCACCATCGCCTGGTATTACGGCAACTTCCGTGTAAATTTGGCGAAGTTTGATTTATTATTGCAGAAGTTATTAATGAGCTTGGTGTGAAATTTGATTGACTATTACTAAAAGTTATTCATTTAGACGTCTATTCAAACGTCAATTCTCAACCGTTTGCCATGTAGTTTTGCAGGCAACATCGGCTGTTATTACGGCAACTTCTCTGTAAATTTGGCGAAGTTTGATTAATTACTGCAAAAGTTATTAATGAGATTGGTGTGAAAATTGATTGAGTATTATTAAAAGTTATTCATTTAGACGTCAATTCAGACGTCAATTCTCAACCGTTCTCGATGTATTTTTGCAGGCACCATCGGCTGGTATTACGGCAACTTCCCTGTATATTTGGCGAAGTTTGATTAATTACTGCAAAAGTTATTAATGAGATTGGTTTGAAATTTGATTGGGTATTATTAAAAGTTATTCATTTAGACGTCAATTCAGACGTCAATTCTAAACCGTTTTCGATGTAGTTTTGCAGGCACCATCGCCTGGTATTACGACAACTTCCGTGTAAATTTGGCGAAGTTTGATTTATTATTGCAGAAGTTATTAATGAGCTTGGTGTGAAATTTGATTGACTATTACTAAAAGTTATTCATTTAGACGTCAATTCAGACGTCAATTCTCAACCGTTTTCCATGTAATTTTGCAGGCACCATCGGCTGGCATTATGGCAACTGCCCTGTAAATTTGGCGAAGTTTGATTAATTACTGCAAAAGTCATTAATGAGATTGGTGTGAAATTTGATTGAGTATTATTAAAAGTTATTCATTTAGACGTCAATTCAAACGTCAATTCTCAACCGTTTGCCATGTAGTTTTGCAGGCAACATTGGCTGTTATTACGGCAACTTCCCTGTAAATTTGGCGAAGTTTGAATAATTACTGCAAAAGTTATTAATGAGATTGGTGTGAAATTTGATTGAGTATTATTAAAAGTTATTCATTTTAGACGTCAATTCAGACGTCAATTCTCAACCGTTTTCCATGTAGTTTAGCAGGCAACATCGGCTGTTATAACGGCAACTTTCCTGTAAATTTGGCGAAGTTTGATTAATTACTGCAAAAGTTATTAATGAGATTGGTGTGAAATTTGATTGAGTATTATTAAAAGTTATTCATTTAGACGTCAATTCAGACGTCAATTCTCAACCGTTCTGGATATAGTTTTGCAGGCACCATCGGCTGTTATTTCGGCAACTTCCGTGTAAATTTGGCGAAGTTTGATTTATTATTGCAGAAGTTATTAATGAGCTTGGGGTAAAATTTGATTGAGTATTATTAAAAGTTATTCATTTAGACATCAATTCAGACGTCAATTTTCAACCGTTTTCCATGTAGTTTTGCAGGCAACATTGGCTGTTATTACGGCAACTTCCCTTCCAATTTGGCGAAGTTTGATTAATTACTGCAAAAGTTATTAATGAGATTAATTTAAAATTTGATTGAGTATTATTAAAAGTTATTCATTTAGACGTCAATTCAGACGTCAATTCTAAACCGTTTTCGATGTAGTTTTGCAGGCACCATCGGCTGGTATTACGGCAACTTCCGTGTAAATTTGGTGAAGTTTGATTAATTATTGCAGAAGTTATTAATGAGCTTGGTGTGAAATTTGATTGACTATTACTAAAAGTTATTCATTTAGACGTCTATTCAAACGTCAATTCTCAACCGTTTGCCATGTAGTTTTGCAGGCAACATCGGCTGTTATTACGGCAACTTCTCTGTAAATTTGGCGAAGTTTGATTAATTACTGCAAAAGTTATTAATGAGATTGGTGTGAAAATTGATTGAGTATTATTAAAAGTTATTCATTTAGACGTCAATTCAGACGTCAATTCTCAACCGTTCTCGATGTATTTTTGCAGGCACCATCGGCTGGTATTACGGCAACTTCCCTGTATATTTGGCGAAGTTTGATTAATTACTGCAAAAGTTATTAATGAGATTGGTTTGAAATTTGATTGGGTATTATTAAAAGTTATTCATTTAGACGTCAATTCAGACGTCAATTCTAAACCGTTTTCGATGTAGTTTTGCAGGCACCATCGCCTGGTATTACGACAACTTCCGTGTAAATTTGGCGAAGTTTGATTTATTATTGCAGAAGTTATTAATGAGCTTGGTGTGAAATTTGATTGACTATTACTAAAAGTTATTCATTTAGACGTCAATTCAGACGTCAATTCTCAACCGTTTTCCATGTAATTTTGCAGGCACCATCGGCTGGCATTATGGCAACTACCCTGTAAATTTGGCGAAGTTTGATTAATTACTGCAAAAGTCATTAATGAGATTGGTGTGAAATTTGATTGAGTATTATTAAAAGTTATTCATTTAGACGTCAATTCAAACGTCAATTCTCAACCGTTTGCCATGTAGTTTTGCAGGCAACATTGGCTGTTATTACGGCAACTTCCCTGTAAATTTGGCGAAGTTTGATTAATTACTGCAAAAGTTATTAATGAGATTGGTGTGAAATTTGATTGAGTATTATTAAAAGTTATTCATTTTAGACGTCAATTCAGACGTCAATTCTCAACCGTTTTCCATGTAGTTTAGCAGGCAACATCGGCTGTTATAACGGCAACTTTCCTGTAAATTTGGCGAAGTTTGATTAATTACTGCAAAAGTTATTAATGAGATTGGTGTGAGATTTGATTGAGTATTATTAAAAGTTATTCATTTAGACGTCAATTCAGACGTCAATTCTCAACCGTTCTGGAAATAGTTTTGCAGGCACCATCGGCTGTTATTTCGGCAACTTCCGTGTAAATTTGGCGAAGTTTGATTTATTATTGCAGAAGTTATTAATGAGCTTGGGGTAAAATTTGATTGAGTATTATTAAAAGTTATTCATTTAGACATCAATTCAGACGTCAATTTTCAACCGTTTTCCATGTAGTTTTGCAGGCAACATTGGCTGTTATTACGGCAACTTCCCTTCCAATTTGGCGAAGTTTGATTAATTACTGCAAAAGTTATTAATGAGATTGGTTTAAAATTTGATTGAGTATTATTAAAAGTTATTCATTTAGACGTCAATTCAGACGTCAATTCTAAACCGTTTTCGATGTAGTTTTGCAGGCACCATCGGCTGGTATTACGGCAACTTCCGTGTAAATTTGGTGAAGTTTGATTAATTATTGCAGAAGTTATTAATGAGCTTGGTGTGAAATTTGACTGACTATTACTAAAAGTTATTCATTTAGACGTCAATTCAGACGTCAATTCTCAACCGTTTTCCATGTAGTTTTGCAGGCAACATTGGCTGTTACTACGGCAACTTTCCTGTAAATTTGGCGAAGTTTGATTAATTACTGCAAAAGTCATTATTGAGATTGGTGTGAAATTTGATTGAGTATTATTAAAAGTTATTCATTTAGACGTCAATTCAGACGTCAATTCTAAACCGTTTTCGATGTAGTTTTGCAGGCACCATCGGCTGGTATTACGGCAACTTCCGTGTAAATTTGGTGAAGTTTGATTAATTACTGCAAAAGTTATTAATGAGATTGGTTTGAAATTTGATTGAGTATTATTAAAAGTTATTCATTTTAGACTCAATTCAAACGTCAATTCTCAACCGTTTGCCATGTAGTTTTGCAGGCAACATCGGCTGTTATTACGGCAACTTCTCTGTAAATTTGGCGAAGTTTGATTAATTACTGCAAAAGTTATTAATGAGATTGGTGTGAAAATTGATTGAGTATTATTAAAAGTTATTCATTTAGACGTCAATTCAGACGTCAATTCTCAACCGTTCTCGATGTATTTTTGCAGCAACCATCGGCTGGTATTACGGCAACTTCCCTGTATATTTGGCGAAGTTTGATTAATTACTGCAAAAGTTATTAATGAGATTGGTTTGAAATTTGATTGGGTATTATTAAAAGTTATTCATTTAGACGTCAATTCAGACGTCAATTCTAAACCGTTTTCGATGTAGTTTTGCAGGCACCATCGCCTGGTATTACGGCAACTTCCGTGTAAATTTGGCGAAGTTTGATTTATTATTGCAGAAGTTATTAATGAGCTTGGTGTGAAATTTGATTGACTATTACTAAAAGTTATTCATTTAGACGTCAATTCAGACGTCAATTCTCAACCGTTTTCCATGTAATTTTGCAGGCACCATCGGCTGGCATTATGGCAACTGCACTGTAAATTTGGCGAAGTTTGATTAATTACTGCAAAAGTCATTAATGAGATTGGTGTGAAATTTGATTGAGTATTATTAAAAGTTATTCATTTAGACGTCAATTCAAACGTCAATTTTCAACCGTTTGCCATGTAGTTTTGCAGGCAACATTGGCTGTTATTACGGCAACTTCCCTGTAAATTTGGCGAAGTTTGATTAATAACTGCAAAAGTTATTAATGAGATTGGTGTGAAATTTGATTGAGTATTATTAAAAGTTATTCATTTTAGACGTCAATTCAGACGTCAATTCTCAACCGTTTTCCATGTAGTTTTGCAGGCAACATCGGCTGTTATTACGGCAACTTTCCTGTAAATTTGGCGAAGTTTGATTAATTACTGCAAAAGTTATTAATGAGATTGGAGTGAAATTTGATTGAGTATTACTAAAAGTTATTCATTAAGACGTCAATTCAGACGTCAATTCTCAACCGTTCTGGATATAGTTTTGCAGGCACCATCGGCTGTTATTTCGGCAACTTCCGTGTAAATTTGGCGAAGTTTGATTTATTATTGCAGAAGTTATTAATGAGCTTGGGGTAAAATTTGATTGAGTATTATTAAAAGTTATTCATTTAGACATCAATTCAGACGTCAATTTTCAACCGTTTTCCATGTAGTTTTGCAGGCAACATTGGTTGTTATTACGGCAACTTCCCTTCCAACTTGGCGAAGTTTGATTAATTACTGCAAAAGTTATTAATGAGATTGGTTTAAAATTTGATTGAGTATTATTAAAAGTTATTCATTTAGACGTCAATTCAGACGTCAATTCTAAACCGTTTTCGATGTAGTTTTGCAGGCACCATCGGCTGGTATTACGGCAACTTCCGTGTAAATTTGGTGAAGTTTGATTAATTATTGCAGAAGTTATTAATGAGCTTGGTGTGAAATTTGATTGACTATTACTAAAAGTTATTCATTTAGACGTCAATTCAGACGTCAATTCTCAACCGTTTTCTATGTAATTTTGCAGGCACCATCGGCTGGCATTATGGCAACTGCCCTGTAAATTTGGCGAAGTTTGATTAATTACTGCAAAAGTCATTAATGAGATTGGTGTGAAATTTGATTGAGTATTATTAAAAGTTATTCATTTAGACGTCAATTCAAACGTCAATTTTCAACCGTTTGCCATGTAGTTTTGCAGGCAACATTGGCTGTTATTACGGCAACTTCCCTGTAAATTTGGCGAAGTTTGATTAATAACTGCAAAAGTTATTAATGAGATTGGTGTGAAATTTGATTGAGTATTATTAAAAGTTATTCATTTTAGACGTCAATTAAGACGTCAATTCTCAACCGTTTTCCATGTAGTTTTGCAGGCAACATCGGCTGTTATTACGGCAACTTTCCTGTAAATTTGGCGAAGTTTGATTAATTACTGCAAAAGTTATTAATGAGATTGGAGTGAAATTTGATTGAGTATTACTAAAAGTTATTCATTAAGACGTCAATTCAGACGTCAATTCTCAACCGTTCTGGATATAGTTTTGCAGGCACCATCGGCTGTTATTTCGGCAACTTCCGTGTAAATTTGGCGAAGTTTGATTTATTATTGCAGAAGATATTAATGAGCTTGGGGTAAAATTTGATTGAGTATTATTAAAAGTTATTCATTTAGACATCAATTCAGACGTCAA
Source organism: Flabesymbios commensalis (assembly GCA_964017125.1). NCBI lineage: Eukaryota > Metazoa > Annelida > Polychaeta > Terebellida > Flabelligeridae > Flabesymbios > Flabesymbios commensalis. The sequence goes on from CAXHKU010000178.1 coordinate 59,951, forward strand.
TTTTCAACCGTTTTCCATGTAGTTTTGCAGGCAACATTGGCTGTTATTACGGCAACTTCCCTTCCAATTTGGCGAAGTTTGATTAATTACTGCAAAAGTTATTAATGAGATTGGTTTAAAATTTGATTGAGTATTATTAAAAGTTATTCATTTAGACGTCAATTCAGACGTCAATTCTAAACCGTTTTCGATGTAGTTTTGCAGGCACCATCGGCTGGTATTACGGCAACTTCCGTGTAAATTTGGTGAAGTTTGATTAATTATTGCAGAAGTTATTAATGAGCTTGGTGTGAAATTTGATTGACTATTACTAAAAGTTATTCATTTAGACGTCAATTCAGACGTCAATTCTCAACCGTTTTCCATGTAGTTTTGCAGGCAACATTGGCTGTTATTACGGCAACTTTCCTGTAAATTTGGCGAAGTTTGATTAATTACTGCAAAAGTTATTAATGAGATTGGTTTGAAATTTGATTGAGTACTATTAAAAGTTATTCATTTAGACGTCAATTCAGACGTCAATTCTAAACCGTTTTCGATTTAGTTTTGCAGGCACCATCGGCTGGTATTACGGCAACTTCCGTGTAAATTTGGCGAAGTTTGATTTATTATTGCAGAAGTTATTAATGAGCTTGGTGTGAAATTTGATTGACTATTACTAAAAGTTATTCATTTAGACGTCAATTCAAACGTCAATTCTCAACCGTTTGCCATGTAGTTTTGCAGGCAACATCGGCTGTTATTACGGCAACTTCTCTGTAAATTTGGCGAAGTTTGATTAATTACTGCAAAAGTTATTAATGAGATTGGTGTGAAAATTGATTGAGTATTATTAAAAGTTATTCATTTAGACGTCAATTCAGACGTCAATTCTCAACCGTTCTCGATGTATTTTTGCAGCCACCATCGGCTGGTATTACGGCAACTTCCCTGTATATTTGGCGAAGTTTGATTAATTACTGCAAAAGTTATTAATGAGATTGGTTTGAAATTTGATTGGGTATTATTAAAAGTTATTCATTTAGACGTCAATTCAGACGTCAATTCTAAACCGTTTTCGATGTAGTTTTGCAGGCACCATCGCCTGGTATTACGGCAACTTCCGTGTAAATTTGGCGAAGTTTGATTTATTATTGCAGAAGTTATTAATGAGCTTGGTGTGAAATTTGATTGACTATTACTAAAAGTTATTCATTTAGACGTCAATTCAGACGTCAATTCTCAACCGTTTTCCATGTAATTTTGCAGGCACCATCGGCTGGCATTATGGCAACTGCACTGTAAATTTGGCGAAGTTTGATTAATTACTGCAAAAGTCATTAATGAGATTGGTGTGAAATTTGATTGAGTATTATTAAAAGTTATTCATTTAGACGTCAATTCAAACGTCAATTTTCAACCGTTTGCCATGTAGTTTTGCAGGCAACATTGGCTGTTATTACGGCAACTTCCCTGTAAATTTGGCGAAGTTTGATTAATAACTGCAAAAGTTATTAATGAGATTGGTGTGAAATTTGATTGAGTATTATTAAAAGTTATTCATTTTAGACGTCAATTCAGACGTCAATTCTCAACCGTTTTCCATGTAGTTTTGCAGGCAACATCGGCTGTTATTACGGCAACTTTCCTGTAAATTTGGCGAAGTTTGATTAATTACTGCAAAAGTTATTAATGAGATTGGAGTGAAATTTGATTGAGTATTACTAAAAGTTATTCATTAAGACGTCAATTCAGACGTCAATTCTCAACCGTTCTGGATATAGTTTTGCAGGCACCATCGGCTGTTATTTCGGCAACTTCCGTGTAAATTTGGCGAAGTTTGATTTATTATTGCAGAAGTTATTAATGAGCTTGGGGTAAAATTTGATTGAGTATTATTAAAAGTTATTCATTTAGACATCAATTCAGACGTCAATTTTCAACCGTTTTCCATGTAGTTTTGCAGGCAACATTGGTTGTTATTACGGCAACTTCCCTTCCAATTTGGCGAAGTTTGATTAATTACTGCAAAAGTTATTAATGAGATTGGTTTAAAATTTGATTGAGTATTATTAAAAGTTATTCATTTAGACGTCAATTCAGACGTCAATTCTAAACCGTTTTCGATGTAGTTTTGCAGGCACCATCGGCTGGTATTACGGCAACTTCCGTGTAAATTTGGTGAAGTTTGATTAATTATTGCAGAAGTTATTAATGAGCTTGGTGTGAAATTTGATTGACTATTACTAAAAGTTATTCATTTAGACGTCAATTCAGACGTCAATTCTCAACCGTTTTCTATGTAATTTTGCAGGCACCATCGGCTGGCATTATGGCAACTGCCCTGTAAATTTGGCGAAGTTTGATTAATTACTGCAAAAGTCATTAATGAGATTGGTGTGAAATTTGATTGAGTATTATTAAAAGTTATTCATTTAGACGTCAATTCAAACGTCAATTTTCAACCGTTTGCCATGTAGTTTTGCAGGCAACATTGGCTGTTATTACGGCAACTTCCCTGTAAATTTGGCGAAGTTTGATTAATAACTGCAAAAGTTATTAATGAGATTGGTGTGAAATTTGATTGAGTATTATTAAAAGTTATTCATTTTAGACGTCAATTAAGACGTCAATTCTCAACCGTTTTCCATGTAGTTTTGCAGGCAACATCGGCTGTTATTACGGCAACTTTCCTGTAAATTTGGCGAAGTTTGATTAATTACTGCAAAAGTTATTAATGAGATTGGAGTGAAATTTGATTGAGTATTACTAAAAGTTATTCATTAAGACGTCAATTCAGACGTCAATTCTCAACCGTTCTGGATATAGTTTTGCAGGCACCATCGGCTGTTATTTCGGCAACTTCCGTGTAAATTTGGCGAAGTTTGATTTATTATTGCAGAAGATATTAATGAGCTTGGGGTAAAATTTGATTGAGTATTATTAAAAGTTATTCATTTAGACATCAATTCAGACGTCAATTTTCAACCGTTTTCCATGTAGTTTTGCAGGCAACATTGGCTGTTATTACGGCAACTTCCCTTCCAATTTGGCGAAGTTTGATTAATTACTGCAAAAGTTATTAATGAGATTGGTTTAAAATTTGATTGAGTATTATTAAAAGTTATTCATTTAGACGTCAATTCAGACGTCAATTCTAAACCGTTTTCGATGTAGTTTTGCAGGCACCATCGGCTGGTATTACGGCAACTTCCGTGTAAATTTGGTGAAGTTTGATTAATTATTGCAGAAGTTATTAATGAGCTTGGTGTGAAATTTGATTGACTATTACTAAAAGTTATTCATTTAGACGTCAATTCAGACGTCAATTCTCAACCGTTTTCCATGTAGTTTTGCAGGCAACATTGGCTGTTATTACGGCAACTTTCCTGTAAATTTGGCGAAGTTTGATTAATTACTGCAAAAGTCATTATTGAGATTGGTGTGAAATTTGATTGAGTATTATTAAAAGTTATTCATTTAGACGTCAATTCAGACGTCAATTCTAAACCGTTTTCGATGTAGTTTTGCAGGCACCATCGGCTGGTATTACGGCAACTTCCTTGTAAATTTGGTGAAGTTTGATTAATTACTGCAAAAGTTATTAATGAGATTGGTTTGTAATTTGATTGAGTATTATTAAAAGTTATTCATTTTAGACGTCAATTCAGACGTCAATTCTCAACCGTTTCCCATGTAGTTTTGCAGGCAACATCGGCTGTTATTACGGCAACTTCTCTGTAAATTTGGCAAAGTTTGATTAATTACTGCAAAAGTTATTAATGAGATTGGTGTGAAAATTGATTGAGTATTATTAAAAGTTATTCATTTAGACGTCAATTAAGACGTCAATTCTCAACCGTTCTCGATGTAGTTTTGCAGGCACCATCGGCTGGTATTACGGCAACTTCCCTGTATATTTGGCGAAGTTTGATTAATTACTGCAAAAGTTATTAATGAGATTGGCTTGAAATTTGATTGAGTATTATTAAAAGTTATTCATTTAGACGTCAATTCAGACGTCAATTCTAAACCGTTTTCGATGTAGGTTTGCAGGCACCATCGGCTGTTATTACGGCAACTTCCGTGTAAATTTGGCGAAGTTTGATTTATTATTGCAGAAGTTATTAATGAGCTTGGTGTGAAATTTGATTGAGTATTATTAAAAGTTATTCATTTTAGACGTCAATTCAGACGTCAATTCTCAACCGTTTCCCATGTAGTTTTGCAGGCAACATCGGCTGTTATTACGGCAACTTCTCTGTAAATTTGGCGAAGTTTGATTAATTACTGCAAAAGTTATTAATGAGATTGGTGTGAAAATTGATTGAGTATTATTAAAAGTTATTCATTTAGACGTCAATTCAGACGTCAATTCTCAACCGTTCTCGATGTAGTTTTGCAGGCACCATCGGCTGGTATTACGGCAACTTCCCTGTATATTTGGCGAAGTTTGATTAATTACTGCAAAAGTTATTAATGAGAATGGTTTTGAAATTTGATTGAGTATTATTAAAAGTTATTCATTTAGACGTCAATTCAGACGTCAATTCTAAACCGTTTTCGATGTAGTTTTACAGCACCATCGGCTGGTATTACGGCAACTTCCGTGTAAATTTGGCGGAGTTTGATTTATTATTGCAGAAGTTATTAATGAGCTTGGTGTGAAATTTGATTGACTATTACTAAAAGTTATTCATTTAGACGTCAATTCAGACGTCAATTCTCAACCGTTTTCCATGTAATTTTGCAAGCACCATCGGCTGGCATTACGGCAACTGCCCTGTAAATTTGGCGAAGTTTGATTAATTACTGCAAAAGTCATTAATGAGATTGGTGTGAAATTTGATTGAGTATTATTAAAAGTTATTCATTTAGACGTAAATTCAAACGTCAATTCTCAACCGGTTGCCATGTAGTTTTGCAGGCAACATTGGCTGTTATTACGGCAACTTCCCTGTAAATTTGGCGAAGTTTGTTTAATTACTGCAAAAGTTATTAATGAGCTTGGTGTGAAATTTGATTGAGTATTATTAAAAGTTATTCATTTAGACGTCAATTCACACGTCAATTCTCAATTGTTTTCTATGTAATTTTGCTGGCACCATCGGCTGGTATTACGGCAACTTCTGTGTAAATTTGACGAAGTTTGATTAATTACTGCAAAAGTTATTAATGAGCTTGGTGTAAAATTTGATTGAATATTATTAAAAGTTATTCATTTAGACGTCAATTCAGACGTCAATTCTCAACTGTTTTTCATGTAATTTTGCAGGCACCATCGGCTGGTATTACGGCAATAGCCCTGTAAATCTGGCGAAGTTTGAATAATTACTGCAAAAGTTATTAATGAGATTTGTGTGAAATTTGATTGAGTATTATTAAAAAATATTCATTTAGACGTCAATTCAGACGTCAATTCTAAACCGTTTTCCATGTAATTATGCAGGCACCATTGACTGGTATTAAGGCAACTGCCCTGTAAATTTGGCGAAGTTTGATTAATTACTGCAAAAATTAATAATGAGATTGGTGTGAAATATGATTGAATATTATTAAAAGTTATTCATTTAGACGTCAATTCAGACGTCAATTCTCAACCGTTTTCCATGTAGTTTTGCAGGCACCATCGGCTGGTATTACGGCAATTTCCTTATAAATTTGGCGAAGTTTGTTTAATTACTACAAAAGTTATTAATGAGCTTGGTGTGAAATTTGATTGAGTATTATTAAAAGTTATTCATTTAGACGTCAATTCAGACGTCAATTCTCAACCGTTTTCCATGTAGTTTTGCAGGCACCATCGGCTGGTACTAAGGCAACACCCGTATAAATTTGGCGAAGTTTGTTTAATTACTGCAAAAGTTATTAATGAGCTTGGTGTGAAATTTGATTGAGTATTATTAAAAGTTATTCATTTAGACGTCAATTCAGACGTCAATTCTCAACCGTTTTTCATGTAGTTTTGCAGGCACCATCGGCTGGTATTACGGCAACTTCCGTATAAATTTGGCGAAGTTTGTTTAATTACTGCAAAAGTTATTAATGAGCTTGGTGTGAAATTTGATTGAGTATTATTAAAAGTTATTCATTTAGACGTCAATTCAGACGTCAATTCTCAATTGTTTTTCATGTAATATTGCAGGCACCATCGGCTGGTATTACGGCAACTGCCCTGTAAATCTGGCGAAGTTTGAATAATTACTGCAAAGGTTATTAATGAGATTTGTGTGAAATTTGATTGAGTATTATTAAAAGTTATTCATTTAGACGTCAATTCAGACGTCAATTCTCAACCGTTTTCCATGTAATTATGCAGGCACCATTGGCTGGTATTACGGCAACTGCCCTGTAAATTTGGCGAAGTTTGATTAATTACTGCAAAGTTATTAATGAGATTGGTGTGAAATTTGATTGAGTATGATTAAAAGTTATTCATTTAGACGTCAATTTAGACGTCAATTCTCAACTGTTTGCCATGTAATTTTGCAGGCACCATCGGCTGGTATTACGTTAACTTC